>BSBK01010278.1:265000-267926 GCA_027943335.1 Chamaecyparis obtusa
CTCAATATGGACTACTCCCTCTAAATCAATACGACTAAGATTATCAAAAAGTTGATTTAACCATATCCTCTATTTGCTCCCTCTGAAGCTCAATTTCTTGTATCAACCTCTTGTCTTTTTTTAAAATTTCAAACTCCCTCTGTATTTGGTCTTAATAATCAATTCAATTGCAAGAATTAAGTTCTTTCTCTCTTGAATGCAATTTTATTGTGCTTCCATCCTGAAGGTATGTTAGAGAGAGATTAAAAATAGCTCACTAAACTATCTCAATTGGAAATACCAATGATAGAACATACAAGATTATACTAACCAATAATATAGCATCAATTAAAAACTTAGAAAATTATGTGCATTACTAAAACATGGAATAATTATCTTTTATAAATTTCAATTATTTCATTCTGTAAGCTTAGCCCATATAGAAACTATCATGCAAATTCATAGAATGATGTCATCATTCTCAAACATTAACAAAATTATTGTCATAAACTATCTTGAATATCCAAAGGTTCTATACACTATGACAACCTTCAATCTGATCGGATCTCCCTTTAAGTGGTTAGGATTTTATAGAAGAAACCTCGCTCTTTTATTTTCCATATACATCAAATCTGAAAACACCTTCTCGGATTATTTGAAAGGCATCTCCCCTTTGAATCATCTCCCCGCTAAGGATGATTCAAGTGAGAATGTAACATTGGTTAGTATGCCCCCCACAATGTAAAACTCCCACTCTTATATCATTGAATAATGCTTATGTCATCTTTTGAAATGACTTGATTTCTCCAAGAGAGGTTAAACTCTATAATTAATTCTTTCTTTCTGGAAAGAGACACCCCTTCTTAAAAAATATGCTACAATTTACTTGACATTATTCTTTGCACCTGGTGTGGACAAAAATCTGCAACATGACTTTACTCACCATATTTGACATAGACCCGTACATAGTCAGTCATAACTTTTAAATCAGACATTTTTTCAACAATTATTGTAGTGTGATTCTTCTAAATTTGTTTATTATCAACATATCCAAAATTTAGAGAAATTCAATGGTGTATTTGTGAGATATGGTCCTCATGCTGAGACCATATTTTCTGAGATAGTTGCACATTTACCATCAACAAAATACTCTCTTATATGTGCAACCTAGCTCTGATACCATGTTGATTTTGTGAGGATGACTACAAATTTAATACCACTCCTGAGTGTATCTATTTTCCAAATAAAACAATCTCTTACATTTATATTGACAATGAGCTAAGAAGAGACATGTCCCTTCATGGGACATGTCTATACATTATTATCTATTCAATATAATGGAAATTATGATTTTGATTATATATATATATATATACATATATATATATATATATATATATATATATATATATATATATATATATATATATATATATATATATATTATATATATATATATATATATATATATATAATATCTCTTGAGTATTACAATAGTGTGTCACTTTTGGTCAACTTTGACAAAGATCAACATTCTGAGAAAAAACTTCACTTTAAAACACCTGTTGCCGCAAAACTATTAAGAATTTGAAGATGATGTAAACTAGAGTCTTTTAGAATTTTCTTTCTAGTTTCTAAATTTTATTTATTTTTAAATATGAAATTCATTTAACTTCATATTTGCTTCTCCTTCGAAAAGTGGCTTGTGTGGAAAATAGTGTTGTTAAGGAGTTATTGTCACTTGGATCAACATAACTTTTTAAAAAAAATATGACAAGGATGTAATTATTTCAATATTATATTTGTAACTTCAATATTAAAAGGATTCAATTGGTTTCATTCATTTTGGGTCAATATTGCATAGTTTATTAAGTTCTAAAGTGATAGTAACTGTAATTTGGACATAAGGACACTTGGATCTAACTAACTTGATCTGTGTATATCGAAATTCATTTTTCATTTTTTTTTATAGAAAGGTAACGACAAATACTCTTTTCCTACATATTTTTCATATATATTTTTTGTAATTAACTATTTTTCCCAAAGTCTTGAAGAGACAAGTTCTTGAATGACCAAACAACCTATGTTTAGTTAAAGTAATATTTAAAAGTGATAATGAACTTAATATGTATCAAAATTATATTAATTAAAAAGCTTGTTCCCAATACAATCATACTACATAGATAGGTTTTTTAAATGGATTCATTTCATCTGCCAAAAGATAAAGTTGAAGTGATTTTTTGTCAGCATTTTAATAGGTGTGAAGGAGACTCTATTATAGGTATGAATAAGGAGTATTCATGTTATATCAATATTTTTTTAATCTAAGATATTTGAGCTAACCATTTATAATTAATTCCTTCAAATGGAACCTCTCCAGGCTTAAATCATCATATTTTATTAAAAATGTGTTATTTCAACAAAAATCAACATGTCTAAAAAAGTGGGACACACTATTGTGGGACCACCCATATATATATATATATATATATATATATATATTATATATATATATATATATATATATATATATATCTATGTATGTATGTATGTATGTATGTATGTATGTATGTATAAACCTCTCCAGGCTTAAATCATCATATTTTATTAAAAATATGCTATCTCAACAAAAATCAACATGTCTTAAAAAGTGGGACACACTATTGTGGGACCACATATATATGTGTGTGTGTGTGTGTGTTGAGAACAACAAAAACCTAACTAATCATGTAAAAGAATTGAAAAGAGAACAAGAAGCTCAATCGGTAAGAATATGTGACATCCAAGAACAAAAGAGAAAAGATGAAGATGACAAAAGAATGGTTGAAGATGAGAGAAGACAAATAATTAAAAGAATAAATGAGAAAGATGTGCAAATACAAAAGTTGAAACAAAATCATTACAATATGATAGATCAACTAGTCAGTCTTAATCAGGAGATGGAAAG
>BSBK01010279.1:0-130377 GCA_027943335.1 Chamaecyparis obtusa
TTAATATATATATGTATATATAATTTTATATACATATATGTATATATATATGTATATACATATATATACATATACATATATATACATATACATATATATATATATATATACATATATACATATATATATATATATATACATATATACATATATATATATATATATAATATATATATATATATATATATATATATATAATATATATATATATATTTGTGTGTGTGTGTGTGTGTGTGTGAAAATATTTATGGGCCAGATTTGAGCTGCTACTACTCAAAATGTTGCTAGTTAAAAAAATCCCTACACACTATCTACGTGGTGATTTGTTCTCATTTTTATTTATTTATTATTCTATTATTATTATTTTTTTGTGTGGTATTTTTTTTTTTTTTAAATAATAAAAAAAAATGGGGAAGATGAGAGAAGAATAAAAAAATCAATTAATGATAGCATCATAGCCCTATGATGAGGATAGGGATAATCCCCATAGAGCTTTTGTGATAGAGGTTAACTACTAGGAACAACATCAAGCCACAATTATGGGAGGCCATGGGTATGTTTGGAGGTAGTAATTCTATCTTTTTATTTGTTTTAGGTGTTACCGACTCTTTTGTTCTCCATAGGATGTGGAGTGTTGTGGGATAGTGGCAGCTAGACAAGATGTTACATGAGAAGTAGAATTAGCCCTGGGATCTTGGATATCCATCCACCCCTTTTGTAAAAGGCTTGTAAGAGTTAGATTGGAGATATGACAACTATAGTGGACCCTTGCATCTCACCTATTGGATCTTATGGGGTTGTATTTGGTATGGATTGACCAGCACCTACCGTTGTGACTGAGGTCAGGAGTTTCAGGAAGTTAGCTATCTTTTGTAGGTAATTTACTCAAGGGATTCTAGAGGCAGTCACCCTATCACACCCCTTCAAAGTAAGAGAAAGGAGTACAATTGGATGGAGGAGTGTGAGATAATTTTTAGGAAACTGTATAGAACCCCTTCTAGTGCACCTAACCCTATGGTTCCCAACCCTTTAGTAGATTCTATGGTTTGCATAGAAAAATGATTAAGATTGAGTTGGAGAGGTCCTCATCTAGGATAGATGAACTATTTCCTTTAAGTCTGGGAAACCTGTGTTAGGAATGGGAACACTGATAGGGGGGGGGTAAATCATTGTTCACTGTATTTTAACTTTTCACTTTAATCTTTATACTAAACTTAAATGCTTAAGTACTAAAATAAACATTCACATAAACATGAAATATGAAATCAACACATGACACCAATATGGTTACAAGGAAACCCAAGTAGGTAAAAACCCTGGTGGGAATTGACACCCACTAATATTTTGTACTAGTGTTTAGTGATCCTTGTCAGAAGATCCTTAACCCTGTTAGGAGTTACTTTACAATGCTTTAAGTATAGTAGACCTTGTTAAGGGTCTGACCCTATTAGGAGTCTTTTACAATAGTTCCTATTAGGGGAGTGGTTGAGGTGTCCTAGAGCTCACTATTCAAGTGGTGAAGGCTACAACCTTCCGATCTTAGATACACACTATATCTGCTACATGATATGTCACTATGACACTGCTTGTTAGATTAGTTCCTTCAATGTGCTAATGCTTTGACCTCTAGTAAAGCTCTAATACATCTTATAGTGTCTTTGCACACTTTTGATCTACTTATCAAAACTCTCTATCAACTTCCATACCGAATACAATGGGTGCACCTTATATTTAGATGTGCATACAAAATAAAACAACTAGGTCGGCCCTTAGACCTATTACATATAATGATTCCAAATGAATTAGCTTTTGTGTGCTTAAAAAAATAAAATTATACATGTCAAAAACCTAAATTAAAATAGGTGCATAGCCTTTACAACATTACATTATATGCGCAAACCAAAATACTAACTATCGGCTTCATGCTTTGTTTCTTCTCTGGCACACACTGGCTGTCTATCTTCAATCGACTGTATCTTTCTCATCCTTGCATATCTGATTATGTGCTCATAGAATAAGCCATGAATATAGTCTAACTAACTTAACTTCCAGGGTTCATACCATAATTCTTTTGTACACACATGCAGGAACTTTGTACACTATCCAGTCTTCAACACTGAACTAATTTCTAATCTTCTCTTCAAGTGCGCTAACTCCAAACTGCTATATGACTTTGTTGCCATAATGACAACACTATATCAAGTCATATACATTAGTATAGCCAACTACCCAAATAATCTCACCCCCTTTTTCATTGATGGCAACTGTTGGTGTTCAAAAATGGATGTTTATGCTCTTAGGCTACCAATATACCCTTAGGTTGATTTTAGGATTGGTTAGTTCCAAAATGTATAAGAATCTTAGGGTAACTAGACAAACTATAGGGACAAGACAACCCTCTTCACTTCTAGCTTTTCAAAACCAAGGTAGGTGCACCTAACCTAGTGAAATACTATACTTCACACACCAAAGATTGGGTCTAAACAATAGATTGAATAGTAAGAAAGTGCTAAATGCTAACCTCACATTCATTGACTCTCCATTACTATAGGGTATTACTACTATCAACCAAATACGAATTAAAACTTGAAAGGTGTTGATATCTAGAGATGGAAAGAAGTAAGAAAGGACCAATTAGGCATTGAAGTCAACTGAATATACTAATCTCTGATGAGTGCCATTATCCATTGGGAAAATCTCAAATACAGACATTGAAACATGAACCAACTATTGTCAAAGACTCATAGCCATAAACACAAGTATTTCAGCCCATCTACTACTTATAATATCCTTTTATAGACAAATAAAAGTGAATCTATGTCCTATCTAAAGTATATTTCACTTGATCATAGATCAAGAATTGAAGACTAGAACATATACAAAGGTAACCCTATGCAATAGATTAGAAAATCTACAATTCATAAGATTGACACCAAGGAGAGACTTGAAAGCTTGAAAAATTGTATTAAGTATAATGAATCATGTACATGTTCAAAGTAGATAAGAGAGAAAACCACTTCAGTAACCTGCAAAATACTACAAGGAAATTCTATTCAATCTAATACAATACAATACTACCTTCTACAACTCCCTAGAACTAATCAAGATCAGAACCCTTTCAAAATAAAACATTTTACTTCTTATACCCCTAGTCACCTTGGAATCCTTGAAAAGGATACATCAAGCTTCGGGTGACTAGGGTTAGGGTTTCAACAACTCAACCAACCAAAAACTACATCAAAACTAATTACAAGGGAAGAAACATAAGCAACCCGGAGAAAAAGAATCTTAGATGGATCTACAATCATCAAAATCTGTGAGGATAGTACAAAACAACCAAGAATTTCCATGAAAACTAGTCAAATTGGCCACCTACAAACATATCTCAAGCACAAAACCATACTTCTCCTGGTAGAAAAACATCATGCCACCTACCACTGGGACCCTCAGACCAATCTGCAACAACCAGGGCCACCAAATCAATCGAAACCGGCCATTAAAACCATAAATTTTGGTACCTTCTATCGCTTGAAACCCTTTGCAAATTTGAATTTGAACTTCAATGTTCACTTTATGGATTTAACAGAAAATTAGTGGTCAACATTTGAAATCAGATCAACTTTAAGTCGCAACTATCAGATCTTCATGTTTCGTGGTCTTTTAAATTTTAACTCAATTGCCACCCTAGGTTTATTCCTAGAGACCATATGATAATGCATTTCCAATTCATGAAAAGAAAACTTAACCCACCTTTTAACTCCGTGACCTAGAGACCATAGGAAAACATTAACCTTGGTCCCACATTTAGTGAACTAGCAACAAAAGGTCACAGCCAGTTCGCAAAACATTTTATCTATCTGCCAGAAAGTTTAGTGATTCCTCGAACACTATATGCCAAATCACTAAATCTCAAGAGCCTCTGCCAAATCATCACATGAATTAGTGAACCTAGAAAACATTTATTATAATCCCCTAAAAAGATAGAGAAATCTAATGGTCCTGCACTAGGAAAAATCAATGGCCGTCTAAAGATCTTAAGCCTCTGACACACTCAATGAGATTATACATTGTTGGTCAATTCTCTGACAGAATCAGGACCCACTGACACATCTAAAAACCAAGTCTCACTGATAGCATACCAATGTGTTACTACATGGACCAACTAGAAGCCACCAACTGTGCATACATCTCAATGGACCCACCTGCCATCATAAAGAGAATCAACAGCTGTTGCTATACCGCTGCATTAAAAATTGAGCATGTTGTATCAATGGTATAACAACAGCCACAAGATTAGACCAAACTTTAAATCTACTTGAATGTCAAGAAAACTAGTCCCACTGATAGGATTCCACCTCATACTACATGGACCAATAAAAAACCTCCAAATCAGAATACCTGGCAAGTGGACCCGCACGAGAAAAAGGCTACGTCATCAGGAAAGATCAATGATCGGCATAAAATATCAAGCTTCTGACAAAGTCTATGAGAACTTACACTGACCATTAGATGGAAATGCTATTAGAAGACTAGGCCCAAAAAACACTAAGGCCAAAACATAGGAAAAATTAAATGCTAAGACTTAGGCTTTCGGGGAAAAATTTAGGCACTGAAGGCTTTAGGAAATATTAAAATCACCAGGGGTAGAAACTTAGGAAAAGTTAACACTAGGGCCGACCAAAATATAAAACACATGCATTTAAAAGTTTTTAAGTGACCTGAAAAGGTAACAGAACATTTGAAAAGGGCCAGGATTTTTCAAATGGTTTTTGTATGCAATGGTTATATTTTCAAAAATTTGAACCAGGGATAAAGCCAAGGACCTAAAAAAAAAATGCAAAGACCAGGGGACAAGGGGTAGAGCCATGAAATTTTTTACAAGTGCTAACAGTGGCTCATACTTGGGGATGTGTATCTCCTGCAAATACAATGAGCAAGCTAGAATCTCCTAGAAGAGTAGACCAACTCAAAACTTCGACACACAAAAAGAAAAAACAAATGATTGTACAAGGGAAAACCTAAACTACTGCTCATGGAAAAGATACTTCAGGAGAAGTAAAACTTTAGGAATTGTCCATGAATAGGCAATTCCAAAGTACCACTAGTTAAATCCTTCAGAACATAAGAATATGTCCCCCATTTTCTTTTAATAAGATAAGGGCCCAACTAAATTGGATCAAACTTTCCATGCTTCCCCTTATCTTCCAACCTTGCATTCCACATCAAGACAAGGTCATCAATTTCAAAACTTCTTTGGGTGGCCCTCCTATCAAACAAATTCTTACATTGTCTTTGCAATGCCTCATTTCTTTCATGTGCATCCCTCCTTACCTCTTCCAATTGGATCAATTCATCCATTCTTACTCTCATTTCATCATTCAAGTCCTCATCATATGCTTGGATAAACCTTTACATCTGCAATAGATTGTTTTGAGGCAATCTAGCACCTATTCCATATACCAAATCAAATGGAGCACAACCTATGGCCTTCTTTATAGTTACCCTATCAGCCCACAGTGCCCACCATAACTTTGAGTCCCAGGCTTTCTTATTTTTCTCCAACACTCTCTTGAGAATCTTAATCAGACTTTTATTACTAGACTCAGCTTGCCCATTTCCTTGTGGATGATATGGAGAAGAAAATGAAATGTGTATCCCATACTGCTGACAAAAATCACTAAATTCCTATGATCTAAAACACATTGCATTATCAACCACAATTACCTCTAGGAAACCAATCTGGTAAGGATGTTTTGCATCATAAAATCTATCACCACTCTACTAGTAGCCCTTCTACTGGGGTTAGCTTCAACCCACTTAGTAAAATAGTCTGTTGCCACTAGTATGTAAGAATGTCCACCACTAGACTTATTTTGAATTTCCCCAATGAAGTCAATACCCCACTTTTGGAATGGAGCCTAAACTGCAATAGGTCTGAGTGGTAAATTCCTATTAAACTTCAACTTTCCAGCAAATCTCTGACATGCATCACATTTTCTTACAAACTGATGGGTGTCCTTAAAAACTGTAGGCCACAAAAATCCAGACCTAAGGATCTTGTGGGTTGTGGTCTTTTCCATATAATGTCCTCCACAGACACCTTGGTTCATTTCCTTTAACAGAGCCTCAAACCTCTCTTGGTCTATGCACTTTAGCAATACTCCTTCATTGCTTCTCCACCACAACTTACCCTATATAATGGCATACCTTGTAGATTGAAACTTGATAGTTCTCCTTCTATATTCATCCATCTTGGGGGGAAGGACCAATTTTTGCAAGTAGCCAATAACATCTTTGTACCAATCACAATTATCCATATGACAAATGTATGGCCTTTGTTCTTCTTCTAACACATTCATATGATTTGCAACTAAATTGTTTTGTGCCATCAACTTTGCAAGACCTAAGCCTCTTACCAATTTTGTAATCTGGATATCAATATTAAATTTTTGGATCCTATTGATCCATCTACATCTTTTTCCTGAAACTTCTTGTTGCACCAATATATCCTTAACTACAGCACTAGGAACATAAGCAACCTCCTTAGCTCCTACAAGATAACATCTAAAAGCCTTGACTAATTTGACTAAGGCATAAGCTTGTTTCTCAGTAATATCATATTTCAACTCTGCTGCTTGTAAGGATTTACTAAAAAATGATATGGGTTGTTCATATCCATCTAAATTCTTTTGTAATAAAACTATTGCAACTATATGATAAGAAGCAAAAGAAAATATCTGCATGGGTTTACCATAATCAAGTGTCCTTAAAACTAGAGCATCCTTGATGGCCCTTTTGATACTTCTAAAAGATTCATCTTCTTCTTCACTCCACTCAATCTTTACCTCCTTTTTCAACATCCTAGAGATAGGGATACTGATTTCTGCAAAATTTGTGTTAGAGTAATCATACTTTATGCTTATTAATTAAATCACTTTGGTTTAATTAATTAAGTCATTTATTACTCTATTTACTTAAGCTATCTTTTAGGTGCATTATAATTAATATATTTATTAATTATAATGTGCAACCTAGCTTTATTTTTTGCTTTATAGCTTTAGGGTTTTATTGTTCACCTATATGGTTGAACCCTTTGTACATTCTTTTGAGATAATTCACTTATTGGATCATAATAGAAATTTCTCTTTTGCATGTCCATAAGATGTCTCTGGCTTTTTGGCCTCCATGATTTTTCTTGCTTCTGTGCTTTGCTTCTTCCATGTGACAGGGTTATGCATGCAGGTGTTCTTGGGAGATTAGTATTTCACCTAATCTAACATGGTATCAGAGCCATCTTGCTGCTCGCTGTTCGTGTTTTGTTGAAGTGTTTCAGAAGCAGGCGGTTTTCAAGGGTTTCAGGAGTATTTTTTGTGGATCTGGGGGGGAGCCGAAATTTGGCTCACCTTGGGCCAAAACAGACACCACCATTGTGTCCGGAAGGCCCAAGAACCCCTAAATCCATATAAAACTTGTCCATTTTGGACACAGTGGCATCTGAGGCAAAAATTTTTTGCATACCAAGGCCGTACGGCCCTGGCACGCACTCCGAGGTGGGTACCGTCGGCGATTTTGAAAAAATAAAATAAAAAAAATATAGTTTTGGGCGGCTGCCCAGCGGCCACCAGCGCACCACCCAGCGGCCACCAGCGCACCGCCAAGCGGCCACCACAGAGCCGCAGCCCCCCTCCGCTCCGCCAGTCTGCAGCCTCCGCCGCTCCCGGCCCCGCCGCCCGCGCCCGCGCCCTCCGCTCCGCCGGCCCGCCCACCGCCGGCACCAGCACCAGCCCCTGGTCGCCCACATGACCCGGGGTTTCCTAATTCAGCCCCCAGGCCCTCTGCTGACATCAGCATGACGTCAGCAGACATGCTTTTTAATTTTTTTAAAAAAAATTTGCATGTTTTTTTAGGGCTCTGTTTTAAGGGTAATTGGGCTTTTTTTGCCATATCTTCTTCATCTGGAGGTGTATTTGGGAGTTTTTTATATCATCGGAAAGCTCTTTCCGAGACGAACGCAATTATGGAGGTTTCTTTTCAATTTTTTTGCCTCGTTTTTTGTACCATGCCTTCGAAGGTAGGACTACTTTTTTGCCTTCCTGGAGCACCTGATGCTTTTTTTGGCATAACTTGCTCATACGGAGGAGTTAGTGGGCGAACGAGACATCATCGGAAAGATGATTCTGAGACGGTCGTTTTATACACAGAGCTTTTTTCCAGATTCTTCTTCCATTTTTCGCACCAGGCTGTTGAATTCAGAGGTTTTCTTTTTCAGGTGCCTGCCAGAGCACCTGTCACTGTTTTTGCCGTAACTTGAGCATACGATGGCATTTTTTGCCAAACGAGATATCGACGGAAAGCTGGTTCTGAGACCTTTCTGTTTTTTTCAGTTTGGTTGTTTGATTTTGCCGTTTGGAGGGGTTTTCTGCCAGTCAAAGTCATGGGTACTTTTTGCATTCCGGACACTATATCTCTCACATCCGGGCTCAGTTTTCAGCAAACTTGGTATTTTCGGAAAGCTGGTTCAGTGTGCTATTCAGTGGCAGAGGTTATTTTTCCAGATTCTACTCCAGGTTTTCAATCCTCTGAGTTATGCAGTTTATGCCCTCTGGTGGAGTGCTTGGTTCTACAGGTCCGGGGATCTCTTCTTCTGAGTTCATAGCTCACTCTTCTTTCTGTCTTTTGAGCATTGTATGCTTCTCTTCTGTTGCATTCTTTTTTCTGTAAACGCACTGAGATAAAGTGCCTACTTTTGCATATCTGGGATCTTGTACTCCTTGTGTTTGTTTGTACTCGCACTCAGTTATAAAGTGCCATGGGGGGATTCTGATGCATTTGCCACTATAGGCACATCCACTCTTGTCAAGTGAGCATACCTTCCACGACATTAGCCCATGTAGACTGTGTCTATGACACCGCCCTTTATCCTGTGCTTGTACCTTCTTTTGCATATAGGTGTTCCTGTTTCTTCTTCTTGCAGATGTTTCTGGCATTGCATTTCAGTGTTCCTGTCACCCCGTTCAGCATTATGGGGGGGTTCACCTGTTGGCTCTATTGCTTCCTTGGTTCGGTTGAGTGACCTACGTATTCAGTTTTTGTTCCTATGTACTAGGCGGATGCAGTGGCTAGGCACCTATGCATTTCGGTGAGATGGTTCATCTACTATATAGACACTCATTCATTCCTATTTTGGAGGTCACCTCTTTGATTGATCAGCTCTTCAGACTTTGTCTTCTCTACCTGGTCATGCACTTCAGTGGGGGTTCCAGCAGTTTCTTCTGACAGTGTTTGCAGCTTCATGCTTCGGAGATGCTTCATGCTCTTTCTTGTTCCTTTCTTTGGGACATTCCCTAGATTGGAGGCTTTGTTTTCTTCATCTAGTTTATTTTCTTGTACTGGGTACCTGATCAGGCCTTGTTGCCGGGACCCATTTTCTGCTTTCATAGCTGTGCTAGGTTAGCTTCCCTCTTGAGCTACGCTTAAGGGGGGGTGTTAGAGTAATCATACTTTATGCTTATTAATTAAATCACTTTGGTTTAATTAATTAAGTCATTTATTACTCTATTTACTTAAGCTATCTTTTAGGTGCATTATAATTAATATATTTATTAATTATAATGTGCAACCTAGCTTTATTTTTTGCTTTATAGCTTTAGGGTTTTATTGTTCACCTATATGGTTGAACCCTTTGTACATTCTTTTGAGATAATTCACTTATTGGATCATAATAGAAATTTCTCTTTTGCATGTCCATAAGATGTCTCTGGCTTTTTGGCCTCCATGATTTTTCTTGCTTCTGTGCTTTGCTTCTTCCATGTGACAGGGTTATGCATGCAGGTGTTCTTGGGAGATTAGTATTTCACCTAATCTAACAATTTGTAACAAATCTCCTTAGGAAATTTACCTGCCCAAAGAAAGACTGTATTCCTTTAACATTTCTAGGTGGTGAAAGTTTATCTATAGCCATAAACCTTTCAGGGTCAATTCTCACTCCATCCTTGGACACAATATATCCTAAGAGCTTGCCTTCCACAACACCAAAAGAGAACTTCTTTGGATTCAAAGAGATCCCATACTCCAAGCCCTGACAAAAAATTTCTCAAGATGTTCACAATGTTCACTTTCCTTATCTGAATATGTTGTGAGATGATCCTGATACACCACTAGAAATTTGTTTATAAAGTTTGCAAAGGCTACATCCATAGCTCTCTAAAAAGTTGCTCCTGCATTTGTCAGACCAAAAGGCATTCTAACATAAATGTATGTTCCCCAAGGGGTAGTGAATGCATTCTTAAATTGTTCTGATTCCTTGACCATGACCTTATTATATCTAGAGAAACCATCCATCATGGACATTAACTCTGAACCAGTAACCCTCTGCAGCATATTCTCCATATTAGGCAAACCATAATTGTCCTTCAAAGAATTGACATTCAAATTCCTAAAATCAACACATAACCTAATGTCACCATTCTTCTTCCTGACCAGAACCAAGTTTGACACCCAAGTTGAATGTCTGATAGGCTTGATAATGCCAGCATCCATCATCTTTTTGAGCTCATTTTGCATTTTTGGTGCCAAATTAGGGTTCACAGGCCTTAAATTTTTCCTAAAAGGTTTGGTTCCTTCCTTCAATGGTATTTCATGCTAGAATAAATCCTCTTTATAGGCTTTCAAATCATCATAAGACCATGCAAAGACATGTCTGAATCTTTTGAGAAGATCAATCAGATTATTCCTAGTTCTTTGGGACAAACATTTACCTATGTAAACATTTTTGGGTATTTGAATTGTTCCTAAATTTATTTCCTCCAAATCATTTATCTTATCAACAAATTTAGGAAAACAAGTCCTTTCTTTATCATCAAATGCCCTCTCAAGAGCAACCAGTCCCCTTGGGATCCTATTTGATTTTAATTGCAAAACTTCCTTCCCAAGAACACTCTCTTTTCCATTTCTGATGTCAACAAAAGTGCTAAAATCCATCTCCTGACCATCAAAATGAGATTCACATTGCAAAAACCTTAATATATCCTGATCATAAGAAAATACCTGCCAATTCTCAACATTGTCTGGGATAGAAGGCCAAAACTTGCATTCAATCCTGGATACCCCTACAAAGGTAATATCCTCTGGCCTTAATGCTATGTTTTCTAGTAAGTTAGCCATCTTGTTTTGGCTTCTATCCACCCAATCAATACCAAAGGCACTAAAACCTTCAATTTCATCCCAAACAACATTTCTATATTATTTCAGCCTTTGAGTCTTTGATGCATACTTTGATCTAATCTGAGAAACTATTAACTCAGAGTCACCAGTCACCCTAAGATGTTTGATCCCATGTTTTGATGCTTGTCTCAAACCAATCAATAGGGCCTCATATTCAGCAAAATTATTTGTGCAAGGGAACAAGAGAGTGAAAAAAAACTTAAAAGTCTTACCACTTGGGGATATCAATAGCACTCCTACTCCAGCACCTTCCTTTGAACTTGCTCCATCAAAATACATGGTCCATAATACATTACCTTCTACCATGTTACTTTTATCATTAGCCAAAAAGATAGGCTTGACCCTTTCTTCCACCTCTCTCTCCTGAACTTGGAAAGAACCAATGTCAATGTCCACAAAACAATTCATATTGTCCTCTTCATCCTCCTCAATCATATGTGGAGTTCTAGCTTCCCTTGAGACTTTCACATTTTCACATTCAATGTTAAAAGTGGCAAAAGACAAGTCACACTAAATACTTCCTCCCATAGAGGCACTCCACTTTCTAGATAACAACATTCCATATTGAGGGGTAATGTCGACTACAAGAACACTCATAGTTAATTTTTTGTCAGGAAATGCTGCTGATTTATAAGGCAAAGCCTTAATGGTACCAATAACTAGCACTTCTCTTGAGTCCATGGCCCTGCATCCCCCATGAGGTCTATCAACCTTTAGTCCCAATGACTTCATGATCTCTGTAGACATGATAGTGTTTGATGCTCCAGAATCAATCATGCAATTGTTCAATAATTTTCCATTCATCATAAGGGACAAGAAAAAAGGATCGACTGTCCCTGATGTAGTATTTACAATGTTTGCATCCAAATACCTCTGAGGAATCTTAGAGATAATTTCTTCATTTTTACTGTCAAGTGTGTCATCTAAACTAGCCACATGCTTGTCACCTCTATTCATTTCTTGGACCTTTATGGAAGAGGCACCATTTACCCAATCCAAGGCCTTGACCTTGTGCTCTTGTATTCTCATCATTTCTAACAATGGAACCTTGACAATTATTTGTGAAAGCAATTTAGTCATATCAATGGGAACATAAGAATGGTTGCCCATATCTTCTTTAATCTCAGAGATACCTTTATCCTTCTTTTGGACAATCAAGTCAGAGTTACTCTTTTGTATAAATTCATCTTCCTTTTGAGGTATGGGGATAGCTAATTTTGATGTCTTTACTTTACCCTTAGGTATTGCAGTAGGCCTAGTCTTTCTTTTTATTTTAACCTGACTGACAACTCTAGCACCCTTTTCCTTTTCCTCATGTTTTTGTGTGTTCCTTTTAGAATTCTTGATAAACATCCTACCTATTTTACCACTTGTGCCTCCAACTATCCTACTTATCAAATTGTAATTACTCCTAGCTTGAGTGACCATGTCTGCAGTGATTTGTGCAATTTCCTCATTAGAGGGTCTCCTTAAGGAAACATGTTCCTCACACTTCACTGCACCACATCCAACATCATCAAACTCTTCCTCCTCATCATTAGTAGAGTCAATCCCATCCCATGCATGTGAAGAAGTCATTCCACAACCACTCTTATCATATTTCTCATCTTGTTCTTGGTTATCAAGTAAATTCAAAGCAATAACACAATGCTCTAGACTATGAGGGGATTGACAAAGAGTACACCATGGGA
The DNA here is from genome assembly GCA_027943335.1 of Chamaecyparis obtusa. Lineage (NCBI taxonomy): Eukaryota > Viridiplantae > Streptophyta > Pinopsida > Cupressales > Cupressaceae > Chamaecyparis > Chamaecyparis obtusa. Next base: position 12,915 of record BSBK01010279.1, read on the forward strand.
TATCATCATTCATGTTAACTGAATTTCTTTGCAAATGGTTAGGAATCCTATCATCAGGCCTATCCCTTTTAACAAGAAAAATGGGCTTTCCATCCTTCCACTGAGTATTGTATGGGTAATTCAACATTCTTGGTTGCCTGCTAAAATTACTTGAAGCTTGTCTATCATTTATTACAACCTTATTGTTTCTTTTTTCATCAAGCTTTAGACTCTCTAAAGCACTTAGAATCTACTTTAGATTGTCCACCTCCTTAGGCTTAAAATTAGTAGACCTTCCCATTTCTTTCTTGTTTTTCACTTGAGGCCTATAATCATCTCTTCTTCCTAATTTTCCTGATATTCTTCTATTACTTTCTATGTTGATAGCCAACTTGTAAGCCTCCCCAAGATTTCTAGGGTTCTTATCCCTTAAGAGGTAACCCATCTTTGCATCAAAAGCATTTAAGTATGTCACAAGACATACCCCATCATCTAATCTGATAACTTGCAATAGCCTATGCATAGCCTTTTGGAATCTTATATTAAATTCAAGGACCTCTTCATTCTGATTTTTCTTTATATTATTGAATTCATTCAAAATAAAACCCTCATTTGTTTTATCTCCATAATACTCTTTAAAACAATTCTTAAATTCACTCCAAGATCCTATACTAGCATGGGGCAATCCTCTAAACCAATCCCTAGCATCCTCAGTCAGAGATTGTACAAATAACTTCATTAAAACATCATCAAGCTCAACATTATAATCATCTATTACATCCATAAAATTTTTTAGATGTTCTTCACATGTAATGACATTATTTCCAGTAAACTTAGGGAGTTTCTTTCTAATTTCATCAGGAATAACATTAGGATAACTAGGAATACCAAAAAAGATAAGTTTTTTTTACCTTCCATGAACATGAACTCCATGTGGTGGATCCATTCCTTGAGATGTAGATGTCCTTGTGTTTGAACCATCAAGAATTTTAGCAGCACTTGGAATGCCATTTGTTTGAGCTGCAAGGTTACCATGATTTCCACCTTACCCCAAGAAAGAAGTAGCAACATTTGAATGTCCTAAGATATGCTTGAGAAAATCAATCTTCTTCCTCATTTTTGCAATAGTAGCCTCCAACTCTACCTTCTCTAGTTCTTTAGCTCACATTTCTTTCTCTTTTCTAGCCCTCTCAAGGTCTGCATCTAATCTCAACCCTTTATCTAATGGGTTTTCCACATGAATATGCTCACTAATCTACACTCCAATAGTTTTTTGTTTTCCCTTATCTCTAGGCCTAGTTATCTTACATGTTTTATACACAATAGGTTGTTACTCTACTCTTTTAAGCTCTAGGACAAAATTAATTGCCTCCAAATCTAATAGCTACCTCTTTAGCTGATCAGCCCTTATCATTGCTTGTCTTACTCTGTCCTCTTTGTCCTTTTCTCTTTTTTTCTTGATAGCAACTTGTTCTTGGACTCTTCTTTCCAATTCATAGACCTCCTCAAAGATCTCATCTGATTCAATTAGAGCAGTCTCAGACTCATCATCTCCCACTTGAAATTCATCCTCATACTGGTTCAATCCCAAATCAACAACCTCTTCATATTCTGAAATATTTTCTTCTTGACTAGGCTTGGTTTGAGTTTCTTGTCTTGTATCCTTTTTATTTCTCCAAGTATGAGAAAGATTTCCTTTTTTCTTTCTTCCCCTTGTCTAACTAGGCCTGGATGTGCTTGGAATACCTTCTTCCATTATGTTTTTAGGATGTTTGTTCCTCCGGGACCTAGTACCTCTATAACTCATTTGATAAAAATCTACTGACTAGCACTATTGTAGAGATGTTTGAGTCCCCACCCAAGTATATTGGGAATCCTACAATACCACTTAACAAATATCCAAATGAGACTATAAGACAAAGGACAAGAATAACCCTATTTTTCAATGATGACCAACTCATTACTATAGACTTGTGTAACACATCCTGAGCAAAGTCACCATCTTGTGGGTGTTCAAAATGGATGCTTATGCTCTTAGGCTACCAATATACCCTCAGGTTGATTTTAGGATTGGTTAGTTCCAAAATGTATAAGAATCTTAGGGAAACTAGACCAAATATAGGGACAAGATTTCCCTCTTCACTTTTGGCTTTGCAAAACCAAGGCGGGTGCACCTAACCCAGTGAAAAGTATACTTCACACACCAAAGACTGGGTCTAAACAATAATTGAATAGTAAGAAAGTGCTAAATGATAACCTCACATTCATTGACTCTCCATTACTATAGGGTATTACTACTATCAACCAAATACAATTAAAACTTGGAAGGTGTTAATATCTAGAGATGGAAAGAAGTAAGCAAGGACCAATCAGGCATTGAACTCAACTGAATATACTAATCTCTGATCAGTGCAATTATCCATTGGGAAAATCTCAAATACAGACATTGAAACATGAACCAACTATTGTCAAAGACTCATAGCCATAAACACAAGTATTTCAGCCCATCTACTACTTATAATATCCTTCTATAGACAAATCAAAGTGAATCTATGTCCTATCTAAATTATATTTCACTTGATCCTAGATCAAGAACTAAAGACTAGAACATATACAAAGGTAACCCTATGCAATAGATCAAAAAATCTAGAATTCACAAGATTGACACCAAGGAGAGACTTGAAAGCTTGAAAAATTGTATTAAGTATAATGAATCATGTACATGTTCAAAGCAGAGAAGAGAGAAAACCACTTCAATAACCTCCAAAAGACTACAAGAAAATTATATTCAATCTAATACAATACGATACCGCCTACTACAACTCCTTGGAACTAATCAAGATTAGAACCCTTTCAAAGTAAAACATTTTACTTCTTATACCCCTACTCACCTTGGAATCCTCAAAAAGGATGCATCAAGCTTCAGGTGACTAGGCTTAGTGTTTCAAAAACTCAACTAACCAAAAACTACATCAGAATTAATTACAGGGGAAGAAACATAAGCAACCTAGAGAAAAAGAATCTCAGACGGATCTACAATCATCAAAATCCATGAGGATAGTACAAAACAACCAAGAATTGCCATGAAAACTAGTCAAATCGGCCACCTACAAACATATCTCGAGCACAAAACCATATTTCTCCTGGTATAAAAACATCATGCCACCTACCACTAGGACCCTTAGACCAGTCTACAACAACCACGGCCACCAAATCAATCAAAACCGGCCATTAAAACCATAAATTTTGGTACCTTCTATCACTTGAAACCCTCTACAAATTTGAATTTGAACTTCAACGGTCACTTTATGGCTTTAACAGCAAATCGGTGGTCAACATTTGAAATCAAATCAACTTTAAGTCACAATCATCAGATCTTCATGTTTCGTGGTCTTTTAAATCTTAACTCAATTTCCACCCTAGGTTTATTCCTAGTGACCATGCGACAATGCATTTCCAATTTGTGAAAAGATAACTTAACCCACCTTTTAACTCCGTGACCTAGTGACCACAAGAAAACATTAACCTCAGTCCCATATTTAAGGAACTAGGGACAAAAGGTCACTACCAGTTCGCAAAACATTTTATCTATCCACCAGAAAGTTTAGCAATTCCGTGGACACTATACACCAAATCGCTAAATCTCAAGAGCCTCTACCAAATCATCATGTGAATTAGCGAACCAAGAAAACATTTATCAAAATCTGCTAAAAAGATAGAGAAATCTAATGGGCCTGCACCAGGAAAAATCAATGACCATCTGAAGATCTTAAGCCTCTGACACACTCAATGAGATTATACAACGTTTTCCAATTCTCTAACAGGATCAGGACCCACTGACACATTTGGAAACCAAGTCCCACTGACAGCATGCCAACGTGTTACTACATGGACCAACTAGAAGCCACCAACTGTGCATACAAGTCAATGGACCCACCTGCCATCTTAAAGAGAATCAACGGCTGTCGATATAGCATTGCATTAAAAATCAATCATTTTGTATCAATCGTATAACGATAGCCACAAGATCAGACCAAACTTTAAATCCACCTAAACGTCAAGAAAACCATTCCCACTAATAGGATTCCACCTCATACTATGTGGACCAATAAAAAACCTCCAAATCAGAAAACCTGGCAAGTGGACCCGCACGAGAAAAAGGCTACGTCATCAAGAAAGATCAACAATTGGTGTAAAATATCAAGCTTCTGACAAAATCTATGAGAACTTACGCTGACCATCAGATGGAAATGCTGTCAGAAGATCAGGCCTAGAAAACACTAAGGCCAAAACATAGGAAAAATTAAATGCTAAGACTTAGGCTTTCTGGGAAAAATTTAGGCGCTGAAGTCTTTAGGAAATATTAAAATTGTCGGGGGTAGAAACTTAGGAAAAGTTAACACTGGGGCTGACCAAAATATAAAACACATGCATTTAAAAGTTTTTAAGTGACCCAAAAAGGTAACATGAAATTAGAAAAGGGCCAGGATTTTTCAAAGGGTTTTTGTATGCAATAGCTATATTTTCAAAAATTTGAACTAGGGCTAAAGGCAGGGACCTAAGAAAAAAAACTACAGAGACCAGGGGAAAAGGGGTAGAGCCATGAAATTGTTTACAAGTGCTAATAGCAATAAAGGAATATGGCCAAGTTGCTAACTGTCCTTAATACAAAAAAATTTTCCTTAATACAAATTTTTTTTGTCATCTATACATATACTTATATCTCCCTATACATATTATGATCCATATTTTATATACAACTCCCCCTTTGACATTAATTACAAAGGTGTTACAAAAACTATATCTATACATACTCATTGAGGGAAAACATCCGGATATGCTATCTTTAGGTTCTGGATCTCCTTCTTCCAAAAAGTTATCAAAGAGTTTACTATCTGGAGATGGGTGCATAATTCATACTAAAGCTTCTCCATCTTCTTCAAATCTATGGAAGGACCTTGACCATATGTCACCATAGTGGCATCAATCTCCTTGATATTCTGATTTAGAATGTCTAGTGAGGGTGCAAGAGCATTCTTCAACTAAGTCTGTCTAGCCCTTAACTTTGTCATCCCCTTTTCTACCTTTTCAATTTTGTCTATTTGACTTTGGTAGAAATTATTGCACATGTTCACATCTGTGGATGTGTCTTTCACTGAACTCTTCACTTGCTCAATCATAGCTTCTATCTCTTTTATTTTCTTGAAATGAGCATCAGTAAGCTTATCTTAATCCATGCATTCTACAATGATTTTTCTTCCTTGATCTAGAAATTCTTTCAAGGATGCTTGACCAGTCTTGAGTGAGCTAATGTCAAGTGCAAATTTGTTCAGCAATTTAGTCAATCTTTTCTTTAGATACTTTTCTTTTGGAACTAGGGATGTCGATTCTTCAAGGCTTGAGAAATTGCTTTTGAAATGTGAGATGACTGTACTCACATCATCAACCGAGTGTATCTTTGACACTTTCTTGTCCTCTGGTAACAAATTGTTCAACATGTTTACTGATTCTACTAGGAGGGGATTCCTCATTACTTTCTTTTCTTTGGCTTTCTCCATAGCTAAGATGTTGAACTTAATCAGGTCTTCTTCTCTCCATGAGTCCAAACTGGATGTGTCAGGTGTCAAACTTGACAACAATGTTGCTAAAGGAGTCATGGGAGTTCTATCCAACACTCTTTTCTCTATTGACATTTCATCCTTTTTCTCACTTTCTTTTATCTTTTCTTCTTCTTTCTTTTCTTTCTCTTTTTCTATTTCTTCTTTTTCTATTTCTTTTTGTTCCATCTTTCCTTCTTCTTTTTCATCATCAATCAATGCTTCTTCTTGATGAGTGGGTGGTGTGTTGCTACATAATATTTTAGCTTCTTGTGTGCTGACAAAAGCTTCCTCAAACTTGTCCAACTCAATGTTAGTGGCGGCCATGGCTATCTCAACATTATCAATGATATTGGTGCTATCCTTGAGTGACTCTGTTATGGGCGCATACTTATCAGACTCTGTTTGTGCTTCCACTACAGGTGTTGAATCTTGAGGACTTGTAGATTGTATCTTGATGGTCTCTGTTGCTTTTTCTTTCTCACAAGGTGTGTGAGTGATGGGAAATGACTTAGGTTTCATGTGTTGTTCTAAGAATACCTTCTCAAAATCTTTCTCTATTTCCTTAGATATCAACTCATAGTCTTTGTTCATGAGGTGTAGTGTTCTCATTTTTGTCCTTAAGTGTGGCTTCACCAAATTCAATAGAATTGACTTTTCTTCAACAGAACATACTGGTAGAGTGGAATCAAGTGTTTTTTCCCTTATTCTAAAGTCTTCTTCAGTGACTTGTCTCTTCAAGGTATCCATAATCTCCCATACCTTATCTGGGATAGCTTTCTTCAACTCAAGAACTATCTTCTTGAACTTTATCATGTGTTTGATCAACATCTCATGAATCTCTGACTTATCAATTTCATGATATTTGTCATAAAATTTGGCTATCTGATCTAGCTTTCCTTCTTCTACAACTCTAGTCCTTAACACTTGAAGACTAGGTATGAATCCTACTTCTGGAGGTGACTGTACATTTCTCAATTTGCTTCTTGTGGCTACACTTATAGCTAAAGGGTGATTTGTGGTGATTTGTTTTCTCCTCTTGGGTATCTTAGGAGATGCATCCATGAATTCAATATCAACTATAGCAGTGGTCATAGGACTAATATCATCAATTTTACCCTACTTATCCTTTGGATCATTAGTCTTCTCAATCTTTACCTTTTTCATCTTAGGATCATTAGACTTAGCTTCCTCTATGGATGTGCTCTCAATTTCCAAAGCAATATTTCCTTCCCTTGCTTTGTCTAGGTCTTCTTGTGTTACTCCATGGATTTTTAGTATCTCAGATGTAATCTTAGAGGATTTCCTCTTAGTTGTTGCATTGTTTATCTTTGCATCTATTTCTCTTGTCTTCTCCACATAAATTCCCCACCTAAGTTCATTAGGATCTTTAGGGGTAGATAGGAGAACCTATGCATATGCTTCAAGGACCTATTCCTCTACCTCATAACCAAGTGGATGACTCCACTTAGTTCTTGGCTCAACAACTTCCATACAAGTTGTGTCTACCTCTTCCATAAAGCAAATAGTATCCTTATACTTTCCAATAATTTTTTCTAGAATTATATACCGCATTTTCATCTTGACCCTGAAGGTCTTCAATTCCAATGTTATATAATCTCTCAATGTGCTTGCAATGGATGCTTTTTTTGATATCTGTGGCATGGTTGGAATGGACTTGTCCAAATACAAGTTTGATATTTTCCCAACTATATGAAGGTACATGTAAATGATCAATGACCCAAACCTGAATATCTTGGTTTTGTCATGCTTGATCAAGCCTTGATGTTGTCAATCAACTATGCATGCAAGATCTCACACAAGTTGAACTCTGCATCTTCCTTCACAAATCTAATGGCTACTAGAATTGTGCTCCTAGACACACTATTCACTCTGCTAGTGTGATGAAACATGTACCCAAGTATCATAGATATCAATTTGATGTCAAATTGCTCAATAGGCTCAATTTTCATCCTGCACATATCACTCCTTGACTAACATGTTTGTTCAACAATTTTCCTAACATCCTTGCCCATAAGAAGGATCATGCCTATCCTAGAAAGGTCTATCATCTCATGTATTAGGTCACTGGTGATTTTTACTAGCACATCACCTATCAAAAATAGGTCATCATGAATTATACTCAATAGTATCTTAATCCATTCCATCTCATAAAATTCATATGCCATAGCATACTCAACTATAGGATGATCATTCCAATTAACATATTCATCCATGAATGTTTAATCTAGTTTCAACATGGTATCCATGTGTGCCCTTAACCTATCCAACCCTACTAGTTCTTTCTTGTAGTAGATGTAAGCCCTAATGTCTTCCACATGCATAATGCCCATAGGCGTGTAGGAGAATTCTCCTTCTAAATCATCTAGGTTTGACTTAAATGGATGTTTCTTAAATACATATCTATTCTTCTCTATAACATCAAAAACTATGAGAGTGGTCATAACTTGTTTAATCGCTTTCCAACTATACTTTAAGAAGATCCAAAGACTTCTGAATCGACGCATCGAACTAGGGTTTCTGTAACCAACCAAATGCACTGCTAATTGCTGCAAATCACTGATAGATCAATCTCCAAATATTCACAACAATTTCTAAGGCTCTTTCTTCTCTCCTATCCCTCTGAATTTGAATGCAATGATTAATCAAACAACTTTATGTGTACTTAAAGTGAAAATTCTACCATTAATGCTTGTCACATAAACTAGGTTGTCACTTGAACATTTCCAACTTGAGTTCTGCTAACCATCAATATTTGCACTCTTGCAGGAAGGTTCCTTTATTCTCCAAAAGCTTAAGTCCAAAGGCACATACTTTGAGAGTGAGTATACCAGCCATGTAGAGGTCTAGAGCTAAATTAGCTCCCCCTATGACCCTGAGGGCAATTCATCTAGATGTTGAGGGTGCATCCACTATGGATGCATCCAATACATTCTCATCAGTCTTGTCCTTCTTTTTCTCTAACCAAATCAAGCTTGCATCATCTGAGCCTTTGACAAACTTAACTTCTCTTTTAGGATCCAATACTAATTCTTTAGCCTTTTTAGAGCTTCCCTAACCTTGCATCCTTGATCTACAAAACTTTGAGATATGTCCAACCTTGTTACAAGAGTGACAAATGACTAGAGGTCTTATATTCCTCAGTGCATTGACACAAGTCACCATTTTACACTATCTCACTGAGTGACCATTATAGTTACATATCTATCATGTAAGATTCTAATAACTTCTTACATTTGTCTAATTTTGACTTCTCTGGTCATGCTAAATCCTATTCTTCTTACTAGTCTTGCAATTCATAGCTCTATGACCAAATTTATTGCATGAATAACAGTAACCATGAAAAGGTCTTACCTCTATATAGTTCCTCACAATGTGTCAATGCTTGTTACAAGAAAAACAAGTGTGGTCTACACACTTGCACTCAATCTTAGGTGGTTCACCATTATCTTTGGTTTGATCTTCAGTCTCCTTAGCATCAGTAGAGTCCTTTTGTGAATCCTTTCTTACTTTCATGTTGTCAATCTAATTTTGTGCTTCATTGTATCCAATATAGCTAGTGTCTCCTTTGGCTCTCCTTTCATACAACTGAGATTCTATCAAATTAGAATTGGTGTGTAGTTTGTCAATATGATTCTTTCCTTCTTTCAATTCAGACTCCAAGCTTTCTTTTCTATTCCTTAGTTCCTCATTAAGTTGAAGGTTCTCTTTGACTTGTTCATTGTAGACTTCCTGATTGTTGATCAACTTATCATCAAATTATTCAAGTAATTCTTTCATAGATGCATTTTATTCATTTAGCTTCTTGACCTTTGCTCCTAGATCACTATTAGAGCATTCTTTCAAATCCTTTCTTAGCCTTTCGATAACCAATTGTGCATCACTAACTTTTACTTTTAGTTCTTCAATTTCTCTCTTTTATTTGTCTAGGTCTTCAAGAGCAGCTTCAAGATTTCTTTTTAGGTGTTTCATTTCTACTTTTTCCATGATCTCCTCAAGTGGTTAAACTTCTTTGCTAAGGACCAGAGCTTTGATACCAATTGTTAGGAATGGGAACACTGAGAGGGGGGGTGAATCAGTGTTCACTATATTTTAACTTTTCACTTTAATCTTTAAACTGAACTTAAAAGCTTAAGTACTAAAATAAACATTCACATAAAAATGAAACATTAAATCAACACATGACACCAATATGGTTATGGGGAAACCCAAATAGGTAAAAACCCCGGTGGGAATTGACACCCACTAATATTCTGTACTAGTGTTTAGTGATCCTTGTTAGAAGATCCTTAACCCTGTTATGAGTTTCTTTACAATGCTTTAAGTATAGTAGACCTTGTCAAGGGTTGGAACCTATTAGGAGTCTTTTACAATAGTCCTTGTTATGGGAGTGGATGCACTATCCTAGAGCTCAATTCTCAAGTTGTGAAGGATACAGCCTTCTAATCTTAGATACACACTATATTTGCTGGATGAACTGTCACTGTGACACTACTTGTCATATCAGTTCCTTTGATGCACTAATGCTTTGACCTCTAGAAAAGCTGTAATACATCTTATAGTGTCTTTGCACACTTCTTCTCTACTTATCACAACTCTCTATCAACTTCCATACCAAATACAATGGGTGCACCTTATATTTATATGCACATACAAAATAAACAACTAGGTCAGCCTTAGACCTATTACATATAAGGCTTCCAAATGAATTGTCTTAAGTGTGCTTACAAAGAAACAATTATACATGTCAAAAAAATAAATACAATAGGAATGTATCCTTTAAAACATTACATTATATCCACAAATGAAAATACTAACTATCAGCTTCATGCTCTATTCTTCTCTGGCGCACACTGGTTGTGCAACTTTAACTGACTGTATCTTTCCCATCCTTGCATATCTGATTATGCGCTCATAGACTAAGCATGAATATAGTCTAACTAAATTAACTTCTAGGGTGCATACCATAATTCTTTTGTACACACATGTGCTGATGCTTTGAGCTACAAGAACTATGTACACTATCCAGTCTTCAACACTTAACTGATTTTTTATCTTCTCTTCAAGTGCGATGACTCCAAACTGCTATATGAATTTTTTTCCATAATGACAACACTATATCAAGTCGTATACATTAGTATAGCCAAATTTATTACAACCTAAGACTCACAAACTCAACTATCCTATTCATGACCTTGAGCCAGTTGTATTTATGCACACTTTAGTTAGATGATGACTTTCACTTTCCAGAACATCCTTTTGAGCTTCTTTCTGAACACCAGATTTGCATTAAAGTTTCACACAAATGAATCTTAATGCTAGGAGATGGAAGGAATTCTTATGTGATTTTTTTTTGATGTTAAATATGTTTAAGGGAGATCCTCAAAATTAATCCATGGGGTCCTACAGACTTCTTCATCTTTGAAGGTGCATATGTGTACCTTTCCCTAGGAAATTGGGAAACACTATTTTGCTAAAACTCATGGAAATTCCCTTCTTCATCTCTTCTCCATGATGCCATCATGGTAATGGTTGGAAATTGAGCCAAGGTTTCCCTCATCTCACCTATTCATATTGCTTTTACAACCCTATCAATGGCACAACTCTTCTTATAGGATACTATCAGAGTTCATGATGTCCCTTGTAAGACCTTTTTCCCATCAATATTCTCCCTACTCATCACCTTTATGGAGGGGATTGCAGCCAAATTTGGGCACTTATCTCTTTTCATCCCTACTTAGAACCATGAGTTTGATAGTCTATCAGTGAGGGTTAGTTAGGTGTTGGAGTTTACACTTTGCATGTATTTCATGGACCATCTCTTAGAAGAGTTTTCCTACCATTATGAGCATCACTCTATGCTAGCTATGCAGACATGAAGAGAGAGGATCTTAGTTTATGGATGGGGATAGAGTTTTTCTATCAATGTGGCCACAAATGAGTCTAGTCTTTTATGGAAAGGGCTCTAAGCTTGCACTCGGATTGGTGGGTCTTTTCAAAATTCTTAAGCGGATAGGTCATGTCACTCTTCATCTAGCTTTGCCACCTAGCTTGTCATGCATCCATGATAAATTTTCATGTATCTATTTTGAGGAAGTACTTATTTTATGAGTCTCATATCATATGATTGGGATTGTAGGTGGAGTTAGACAGGCACTTGACTTTGGAGCCCAATCACATTTTGGCATGTCAGATGCTAGCTCGTCGAGGCCAAGGGCTGGACAAGGTTAAGGACACATGGGATTTCTTTGATGAAGTTACAAAATCATGAGGGGATGCAACACAAATTAGAGCACCATATCCCCATCTCTTTGATGAAATCCAGGAGGAAGTTCATGCCTAGGGGGGAGGATATGAGGCCTCGCCCCTAGCCCGTCATAGCTTTTTTAGTTCCTACATTTTAGAAATTCTTATTCGATACTTTATTTTGATTCACTATGGTTTTAGAATCCTTTTTCATAGATTTTATCACTTTATATGTTATATGGACACTACCTTATGATGTCTGATGACTACCTTGTGACATTAATATGGATCTACATTTATGGTTAATCTAGTTTTATGAATGCTAGGGTGAAATGATGAGATTTATTTATATGAATTATTAGGAAATTAATATTTGGTGTAATTATGATGCTTTGGATTTCTATTAAGTGTTGAAAGTAAAAAATGCTTATTACATGATGTGTAGATATATATATGTTTTAATGAATGGGATGAGCTCAAAATTAATGTGCAAGTGAATTTCAATTGAATAGGTGATTTTGTAAACAAATTCTAAGTTGAACATAATTCATTCATATATGTTGAGGACTATATTTCTTGGACTACCAATAGAGATACCCTAGCCCATCATAGCTCCTTAGTTTGTGCAATTGAGAAAGATACTTATTCGATACTCTTTAGATTTTATATGCACACTACTTTATAATGTTATGATGATTACCTTGTGACATTAATATGGTCTTGCATTTATGGTTAACCTTGTTTTATGAATGCTAGGAAGACATGATGAGATATAATTATATGACTTATAACAAAATATAAATTTGATGTAATTATGATGTTATGGTCCTCTAACAAGTGTTGAAAGTAAATTTATTAATTACATGATGTGTGTGTGTGTGTGTGTGTGTGTGTGTGTGTGTGTTTTCACAAATGGGAAAAGTTAAAATTTATGTGCAAGAGAATTTCAATTGATTATGTGATGTGCAAATGAATTGTTAAGTTTTTTATAATTGATTCATACATAATGTCAATTTATATTTCTTGGACTACTTATGTTGGATTTAGTGTATAGGGAAATAGACCATGGTACTATTATCAGGGATCCAAACATAGGCCAGTGTGAATTCAGTCTAAGCCAAGGTTGCATCTAGTAAAAGACAAAACCTCATTGTGTTGTATTTATTTCATAAATGTAATGAGCTTGTAATGTTTTCAATTTAAATTGTAAATTGTAATTTGTTTTGTGAGTGCTCAAGTGGAAATTCCATGTGGCTTGTGATGTGTAAATTTTGTTGTGTCACTTTACACTTGTAATATACATCTAGCCATGACATGACCCACTTGAGTTTTGGAAGCCATTAACCTAGGATAGTACCCTTGAGGATCCCCATGTGAATCCCTTGGTTAGGGAGCTTAAGGAAGTGTCTTGTCATAGATTTTCGAATTTGAACTTGTCATGAGTTTTTGTGGGTTTGGAAAGGTGCCTATGGGTGTGTTTATGCCATTTTTAGTTATCTCACTTGGTATGCCTATGGTTAAGGGTCATTTTTCACCATAGGACAACCCATAGTTGACCAAAAGACCCATCTAAAATTTGGATTTCCTAGATGGCCGAAAATCAAGTTTTGAAAGCAAGCCTTGGTAAGAACACCATCTATTAGAATGATAGTCCTATGCCAATCTTTTGGGCCAACCTTTGTAAGAGGCTTTTTTTTTAGAAAGTTTGTAAGGGCTTAGGGAAGACCAACCAGTGAAAAAGAAGACCTTATCCCTAGGAGGTTGTGGGGAGTTGTGTGGAGGTATTTTTAGTGAGGACACTTCATTTTGGAGAGTTTGAACACCCACTCTCTATAGTTTTGGAGAAGGTTGGATAGGAGGAGAAGCTTGGACAAGAGGGATATCATCTCCAACACTTTCCCTTTTTTCTTTGGACTTAGGTTGGTGGCTCCATCTTGAAAGTTCTTGTTGATTCAAACGGTATGAGAGAAATATGGTGGTTTATGTGTTGTAGAGTTCTTCATGTTCTTTGTGGTATGTAAGGCTTTTTTTTTCTTACTTGTTAATAAATGTGTTTTGTAAATCTTGTATTTTGATTTTGTGTAAATCATGTGAATTTTTGTTGTGAAGAATTGTGATCTTCCCTTTATATTTTTTTGTTGATTTGGGAGTCTCAAGGCCACACTCACCCTTGGAGGGAAGAGTAGCCTTGGGGATGAAGTTTTTAGGATAATCCATGGATGTAGATTCTCTCCTCACGGAGGAGAGGGATAAAATGTGGAAGTATGGGCTCCATGTATCCATTCCACTCTTTTTTTTGGGGGGGGGGCATAAGGGAGCTTCTATGGCTTTATGCCTTGGGGGTCATAAGGGATTTGTTGTGCATTTGGGAAATGGTGGAGAAGTTGTTTGTAAAGCCATGAGAAGGCTTGTTTTTTTCAACTTTTGGAATGGATTTTTTCTCCAGAGGGTTTCAGTCCACTTCACCCTAAATTCATGGGACAATATGTGACCCAGTGTGTAAGCCATGTATGGGAGTTTTATTTTTGTATGTGTTGAATTGTTGATTCCTCATTTTGTTTTCTTGAATGTATCCTACCTATGTTTGGCTCCCCTAGCCTGTGGGTGGTCTTGTAAAGACCTAGGTTGGGAGGTGAGCATCCCATGGTCTTTTTGATTTCTTATTTTTATAGATTTTGGACTTTCTTGGAGCTCTTGAAGGTTGAATATTAAGTTTGGAAAGAGATAGGAGTATTTTGTTTATGAAATGTTATGTAAAAGCTTTGAGATTAAAAGAAAATTGGTCTCTTGAAAGATTGAGAAAGGTTGTGCATCACTCTTTGTATAAGAATAGAATGGAAATTGAGTAGGAGTTATCTACTTGCATATTTCTTATCAATTTGAAATGGCTAGTTGTATGTGCATGAATTTCATAGAAATTTGTTTATATAGGAAAGAAGCACATTTGCATATTCTATTTCTAGTTAAATCAATAGGATGTTGGTTATCCTCCTTATTTGCATACTATATTCAGACATGTAGTGGCTAACTATTGGCCTTATAGAAATAAATCAGCACTTAAATTCAAATGTGAAACTTAGATCTTTAAAAAAGATGTTGATATTTTAATGTATCCTAATGTAAACAAGTATTTACCTATATTCCATAAGGAGACTTAAAATATTTTGTTTTATAGTTCCCAATACAAAAAGGAAAGGAGCAAAAGAAATCATGGTTAGTAATATACCTAAAAGTATGACATTCCTTCTTGTTTGAGAGTTAAGAAAATGGTGCAAGGGTAGGGACCTTAGGGGCCAAATGATGGCACACCCTATAGATCCAACCTTCTCAACAACTTGTGGAAGCAACAATAACACAATGAGAGAGAGAGAGAGAGAGAGAGAGAGAGAGAGAGAGAGAGAGAGAGAGAAGAAAAGGATCAATGATATATTAACTTCATTCAAATTGATTCATACATTCCAGGTTGTAATGCCTTCCTAGTTATGGCTAGATATTACAATGAATTACAGAAGTCCTCAAACATGTGAGGATTAGCCAACAATATTGATTCTAATATCTTCTATCTTCTATCAAAAACTCACTCCCAAAACTCTAACCAAACAACTATACTTATACAAGAGACTACCAAACTAAGTTGTCCTTTAGATCCACAATCAATAGAAGGAATGGTCATATTTGGGATCACATGCTTCCTAATGATGGATACCAACATTAAATCTGTGACCCATAATCAATGCACAAGTTGGCCTCAATAGAAACTCAAAATAAACTACTCAGTAAGAAAGGATGATGGAGCAACAGACAAGCGTCACTGAGTGCCAATGTAACAACTGACCACCCAGGAGATAACTAACCACACTTGGTAACCAAAGGAAACTAACCAACTACTGACCAACCCAGTCAAAGAAGGAACTGAGCAACATTGACAAACTCTAAAATCTTTTTGGTGACATAGGATTGCCAAGGACCTGAGGTGCTCCTACATCAGACACCTGGGGTTATTTAGAAATGATTCTTTGAATCATTTAGTAGGTCTAGTCTGAGCTGCATCCAACTTAGATTGTGAAATCTATGAACTATCTTCAAATGGTCTATTCTTCAACTTTACCAGATATTCCATATATTGTTTACCTCTTGTACTCTTGCCAATTCTTTTCTCTAGAATTTGTTCAATTTCTTCATTATGCTTCTTAGGATACTCCATCGATACTATCATGTCTTCATTAGGTTCATGATACTCAAACAAATTAGCAATGTTGAAAATCAGTGATATGTCCATGTCATCAGTTAACTCAATCTCATATACATTTCCACTATCAAATTTCTTCAAGATCTTGCAAGGTCCAAACTTCTTCATCTTCAACTTCCCATATGTTCCAATAGGAAATTGACCTTTCTTCAAATAAACCATCACTTCATCACCAACATAAAAAAATGTATATCTCCTTGGATTATCAGCTCTGTCTTTGTATTTCTGATTACTCTCTTCCAGCTTTATTTTCACATCTTCATGCAATGTCATCATGTACTCTGCAAATTTCACTCCTTTAGCACTTCTCTTACTTTCATCAGTAACGTCTCTCAAATAAAATATAATTCTTTGATTTATGCCATTCACAATCTCAAATAGTGTTTTTCCAGTACTCCTATTCACTAAATTATTGTATGAAAACTCTGCTTGTGCCAACACAGAATCCCAGTTACTAGGTGTGTCTCCAACTAAACATCTCAAAAGATTTCCCAAACTTCTATTTACAACCTTTGTCTATCCATTGGTTTGTGGGTGAAATGTAGAACTACATTTCAACTCAGTGCCAAACTTTCTCCAAAGAGTCTTCCAAAAGTATTCAACAAATTTACTATCTTGGTTAGAGATAATACTCCTCGGTAATCCATGCAATCTGGCAATTTCCTTAAAGAAAAGATTTTCCACATGTACTGCATCTGATGTCTTTCTACAAGGTATAAAAAGTTCCATCTTTGAAAATCTATCTACCATAACAAATATAGAATCATTAGCTCTTACTATCTTCGCTAAGACAAGAACAAAATCCATACTGATATCAGTCCAAGGTTTCTGAGGTACAACAATTGGTGTATATAATCTAGTATTCTGACTTACTCCTTTTGCAACTTGACAAATTCCACAACTTCTCACAAATTTTTGAACATCTTTATACAACTGCAACCAAAAGTATTTCTCCTTAAGAAAATTCATAGTTTTATCAATGCCAAAATATCCAACCAAACCACTATTATGTTTTTCCTTCATCAAATTAGTTCTCATTTTCCTCTAGGTATACACAATTGAATACCTTTAAATGACATACCTTCTTGAATGAAATATTCTTCCCATTTTGTACTCGGTTGATCTTGAATAGGTGCTCTGCACTTTCTCCACGACTCAAAAAAATCAAGATTAGTTTCATACAAATCTCTCATCTCATCAAAACCAAGAACTTCAATTTTCATCTCGGTCATCAATGGTCTTCTTATACTCAATGCATCAACAACTTAGTTAGTGACTCCACTTTTATGCTTTATAACAAATGTATAACTCTACAAGTACTCAACCCATTTCATATGTCTTTGATTCAACTTATTCTAACTACCCAAGTATTGTAAAGCCTTATGATCAGTATACAAAAAAAATTCATTCAGTATAAAATAATGTCTCCATTTCTTCAATGCTTGAACAATAGCATAGAATTCTTGATCATACAAAGAATATTTCCTTCTAGCATCATTTAACTTTTCACTAAAGAAAGCAACAGGTTTACCTTTTTGACTCAACACAACTCCAATTGCACTACCACTTGCATCACATTCCACTTGAAATACCTTATTGAAATTAGGCAATGCCAAAATAGGCAATTCAACAACCTTCTGCTTTAGAGTCTCAAAAATTTTATCAGCTCCATGTGTCCACTTGAATTCTCTTTTATCTCCTCTCATAGTCTCAAGTATAGCATTACAAATAGAACTGAAATTCCTTATGAACTTTTGGTAAAAACTTTCCAAACCATGAAATGATCATACCTCACTAGCATTCACAAGTGTAGGCCAATTATGATTAGCTTCAATCTTTTCAGGATCCATCTTCAAACCATCAGCTAAAATTACAAATCCCAAATACATAATCTCCTCTTTCATGAATGAACACTTTTTTAGATTTTTTAGCAACTTTTCCTCTTTCAATCTCTACAAAACTTGTCTAACATGCAACAAATGTTCTTCTCTAGTCTTACTGAATATAAGAATATCATCAAGATATACAATCACAAACTTACCCAAGAATTTCTTTAGAACTTCATTCATCAACCTCATAAAAGTACTTAGTGCATTAGTTGAACCAAAAGGCATAACCAACCACTCATACAAACCTTTTTTTGTCTTGAAAGTAGTCTTCCACTCATCACATTCTTTGATTCTAATTTGATCATACCCACTTTTCAAATCAATCTTTGTGAAATACTTTGCTCTAGTCAAACTGTCCATTATGTCATCCATTATCAGTATAGGAAACCTATACTTCACTGTTATCTTATTGATTTCTTTGGAATTAGTACAAATTCACCATTCACCATTCTCCATTCTTCTTAGGTTCCAATATCATAGGTACTAAACAAACTCAAAATTTCTTTGATCAAACATTTCTCTAGCAACTCTTGAAATTGTCAGTTCAATTCTTGATTCTCATTAGGTGTCAACCAATGAGGTGGCTTGTTTGGTAAACTAGCTCCAAGGATTAGATCCATGCAATGATCAATACTTCTCTTTGGTGGAAAACCATTAGGTACATTATTAGAAATGATATCACTATACTCGGTGAGTAACTTATCAATATCCTCAAGGATATTGTCCTTTGTTTTCTTACTCAGTTTGTTAGGAATCACAACAAAACATACATCATTCTTCTCAAATCCTTAACAAACTTTCTTCCTTCCATCAAGTGAACTTTCATAGATGTGCAAAAATTACTAACAGGTTCTTCTATCAAAGGTAACAAATTTTTTTTCTTCCATTAGTCACAATAGTATACTTATGCAATCTCCCATCATATATAGAATGTCTATCATATTGCCAAGGTCTACCCAAAAAAAATATGACAACAATCCATAGGCATGATATCACACAACACCTTATCATAGTACTTTCCAATCTTCAAATTTACATCACATTGTTCACTTACCAAGAGTGTATGTTCATCTTTGATCCATGAAATTTGATAGGGTTTCAGATGTTCCAACCTTTCCAAATACAACTTTGTGACCATGTCTTTAGATGTCAGGTTCTCTAAGCTACTAGTGTCAATGATTACCTTCCAAACTTTGTTAGAAACTCTACATTTGGTCTTGAACAAACTTTTCCTTACTAGATCTTCCTTTTTACTTTCATTCTAGAGCACTCTTCTTACCATCAAGTTATTTTCCTTTTTAGGTTCATTCGGTGACTCTTCTTGCACCAAAGCATTTCTACTACTACCAGCCTTCTAACTAGCATGTGTACATTCAAAAGATCTATGTCCATCTTCTCCACAATTGTAACAAGTTCCTTAGAAATTACTTTTTCTATAACCACCTCAGTAGTTACTACCTCTAGATAAACTTTCACCTTTCCACTTGGTCTTGCCTTTGTCCAGATTTGTCTTTTCATGTTTAGATCTACTATTTTTTCCATAAGATCTACATCTACCCCTTGGGAATCTACCACCTCAACCTCCTTTTCCCTATTCATGACTCTTGTTCAATTTCTCCTCAGCCTTCAATGCAAATTGATAAGCCTCTTCAATGTTCTCCAAGTTGACCAAATGGATTTCCTCTTGGATGGAAACTCTCAAACCATTCAAGTATCTAGAAATTATTTCCACATCATCTTAATCATGTCAAGATCTAATATCTAATCTATAGAATTCCTCAGTATAATCCTTTACCAAGCTATCTTTCTGCTTTAGACTTTGCATTCTCCTAACTAGGTTAATCTGATAATCACAAGGTAAGAACTTTCCTTCCAATTTATTTACCATTTTATTCCATACCTTGATTTTGTCTTTTCCTTTCTTCTTCCGATCCAATTGTAGATGCTCCCACCACAAGGATGCATGACCTTTCAACTTTGTGCCTGCAATATTCACCTTCTTCTCCTCAGATACATTTTCATACTCAAAATACTTCTCCATTTTGATGATCCAGTCTATCAATTCATCAGAATCCAATTTTCCACTATATTTAGTAGGATTGAAATGTGATGTTGACTTCAAACTTGTCAATGCCTTCAAGAATATTTCCTCACCCTAATCCATCATAGGTGCAGGTTCTACTTCACCTTGCTCCACTTCAACTTCATCATCACTAACATCTTCAAGATGTTTTCTTCTTCTCTGGGTTGTTTCAACAACTTCTAATCTAGTAGCTATTGGCAAGTTGTCTATACTAAGATATATGACTAGATATAGTTTTGTCATTATGGAAAAAAAATCATTTAGCAGTTTAAAGTCAATGTACCAAGTGTAAAGATCAGAATTCAATTAAGTGTTGAAGATTGGACATCATACAGATTACCAGAGACTCAAGCATCAATGCACATGTGTACGAATGAATTTAGGTATGCACCCTAGAAGTTAAGGTTGTTAGACTATACTTATGCTTATTCTAAGAGCACATAAGTAGATATGCCAATATGTGAAACTTACAGTCAGTTAAAGTTATACAGCTAGTTTGTGCTAATAGAGAATAGAGCATAGAGCTGACATTGACTATTTTGGTTTGTGATTATAAATTCATCTTGTAAAGGCTATGCACCCATTGTATTTAGGTTCCCAAAATATGTACATGTGTAATTGTAAGCATGCTTAAGCCAATTCATTTGGAACCATTATTTGTAATCAATTATAGGGCTGACCTAATTGTATATTTGGTATGAGCACATAAATATAAGGTGCACCCATTATAATTGGCATGGATGTTGTAATAGAGTTATGATAAGTAGAGAAGAGGTATGAAAAGTGAGCATAAGATGTATTAGAACTTTGCTAGAGGTCAAAGCATCAGTGCACCAAAGGAACTGATTTGACAAGTAGTGTCACAGTGATAGTTCACCTACAGATATAGTGTGTATATGATTCAGAAGGTTGTAGCCTTCATCATTTGAGCAGTGAGCTCTAGGATAGTGAGTCCTCTCCCCTAATAGGGATCATTGTAAAAGACTCCTAATAGGTTCTGACCCTTCACAAGGTCTACTATACTAAAAGCATTGTAAAGCTACTCTTAACAGGGTAAAGGATCTTCTAACAAGGATCACAAAACACTAGTGTAGATTATTAGTGGGTATCAATTCCCATCAGGGTTTTTACCTATTTGGGTTTCCCCGTAACCATATTGGTGTCATGTGTTGATTTCATGTTTCATGTTTATGTGAATATTTAATTAAATACTTAAGCATTTATAATTCAGTATTCAGATTAAGGTGAAAAGTTAAAATATGGTGAACATTGATTCACCCTTCCCTCTTAGTGTTCCCATTCCTAACAATTGGTATTAGAGCTTTTGTCCTCAGCACAAAAGCTTAACCGCTTGAGGAGATCAAGGAAAAAGTAGATATGAAACATTTGAAGAAGAATCTTGAAGCAGCCCTTGAAGACCTAGACAATTCAGAAAGAGAAATTCAAAAACTAATGGAAAAAATCAGTGATGCTCAATTAGTTATCAAAAGACTAAGAAAAGATTTGAAAGGATGCTCTAATAGTTAACTTGAAGAAAAATTCAAGAAATTGAGTGAAGAAAATGCATCCTTGTTAAGTTAGCTTGAAGAATTAGATGACAAACTGATGAACAATCAAGATGTCTACAATAAACAAGTCAAGGAGAACCTTCAACTAAATGAAGAACTAAGGGAAGCTAATTTAGAAATCTTGGAGCTAAAGAATATCAAAGAGAGCTTGGAATGTGAATTGAAGAAGTCAAAGGATCATATTGACAAATTACACACTCGTGCTGAGTTGGTAGAATCATAGTTGTATGCAAGAAGAATAAAAGGAGACACTAGCTATATTAGATACAATGAAGCATTGAATCATATTGATAGTATGTGAAAAAGAAAGGATTCACAAAAGAACTCTACTAATACTGAGAAGATTGAAGATCAAACCAAAGACAATAGTGATCCTCCTAAGAATGAGCGCAAGCCTATAGAACAAACCTATTTGCATGTAACAAGCATGGACACATTGCAAGGAACTGTACAGAGGTAAAACCTTTCAATGGTTATTGTTATACATGTAATAGATTTGGTCATAGATCAATAAATTGCAAGACTAGTAAGAAGGACAGGATTTAGCATGATCAAAGAAATTAGAATCATACCAATGCAAAAAGTTCTTAGAATGTCACATGTCAGATATGTAACAATAATGGTCACTCAGCTAGAACATGCAGAATGGTAACTCATGTAAATGCACCAAGGAATAATAGACCTCCAATGATTTTTCACACCTATAACAAGCCTAGACATATCTCAAATTTTTGTAGATCAAGGATGCAAGGTCAAGAAATCCCTAAAAAGACCAAAGAACTAGTTTTGGATCTTGAAGTAGAAGTCAAGTTTGTGAAGGCCTCAGATGATGTGAGCATGATTTGGTCAGAAGGAAAGAAGGACAATGTTGTTGAGAATGTATTGGATGCATCCCAAGTGGATGCACCCTCTACATCTACATAAATGGCCCTCAGGGTCATAGGGGGAGCTAATTTATCTCTAGACCCCTGCATGGCTGGTATACTCATCCTCAGAGTATGCACCTTTGGACTTAAGCTTTTAGAGTGTATAGGAACCCTTGTGCAAGAGTGCACATGCTAATTGTTAGTGGAACTCAAGTTTTAAAATTTGAAGTGACAGCCTGGTTTACGTGAGTTGCATTAATGGAAAATTTCTTACTTTAAGTACACAAAAAGTTGTTTGTTCACTCATTGCATTCATACTCAAAGTGATTGGAGAGAAAATTGAGCCTTGGAATCTGTTGTGAAGATTTGGAGATTGAGCTATTAGTAATTGCAGTGCATTTGATTAGTTCTAAGAAACCCTAGCTCGTTGCACCGACTCAGAAGTAGTCAGAATGTCTCAGGGATCATTTAGAAAGTGAATATCAAGTAATTCATGGCCACTCCTATTGTTTTTGATATTGCTAAGAAGAAGAGGTATTTTTTCAAGAGCTACCCATTTAAATCAACTCTAGATGATTTAGAGGGAGCATTTTCCCACACGTCGATGGGTGTCATGCATGTAGAAGACATAAGGGCTTACATCTATTGTAAGAAGGAACTTGTTGGACTAGATAGGTTAAGGGCACACATGGAAATAATGTTGAAACCTGACAAAACATTCATGGATGAATAAACCTAATGGAATGATCACCCCATTGTTGAATATGCCATGACATATGAATTCTATGAAATTGAATGGATTAAGATATTGTTGAGTAGAATCCATGATGACCTATTTTGGATAGGAGATGTACTAGTAAGAATAATAGGAGACCTAATTCATGAGATGATGGGCCTTTCAAAGATAGGCACCATCCTTCCTATGGGTAAGGATGTCAAGAAAATGGTGGAGCAATTGTGTAAATCTAGAAGTGATAAGTGTGACTTGACCATTGAGCCTATAGAGAAACTAGATATCAAGTTGATATCAATGATATTGGGTTACAAATTTCATCATACCAACAGGGTGAATAGTGTGTCTACAGGCACTATTCTAGCAATCATCTATCTTGTGCAAGAAGATGGAGAGTTTAGCTTGTGTGAGATCTTGCATGCATAGTTGATAGACAATATAAAAGCTATCAAACATGATAAGACCAAGGTATTTAGGTTTGGGTCCCTAATCATCTATATGTACCTTCATATAGGTGGTAAAGTGTCAAACTTGTATCTAGACAAGTACATTCCTACCATGCCACTGATATCAAGCAAGGCATCCACAAAAAGCACACTAAGAGATTACATCACTTTGGAATTGAAGACCTTCAAAGAAAGAATGCAAATGAGGTACAGGATTCCTAAGAGTATTGTAGAGAAGTATAAGGATACAATATGCTTCATGGTGGAGATTGATACTACATGTATGGAAGCTATGGAACCTAGACCTAAGTGGATTCATCCACTTGGGTATGAGGTTGAAGAACAAGTTCTTGAAGCTTATGCACAGGTACTGCTATCAGCCCCTAAAAGATGAAAATGAACCTAGGTGGGGAGCCTATGAAGGGAAGACTAGAGAAGTTTATGCTAAGCTGAATAGTGTTGCAATAAAAAGAAAGGTTGTAAAGGTCACATTAGAGATCCTAAGAATTCATGGTGTATCACAAGTAGACCTTGTTAAAGCAAGGGATGAAAAGATTACCATAGAATTGAAGAGCACAATAGAAGAACAAGAAGATCCCAAGATGAAAAAGATAAAAATTGAGAAAGATGACAGTCAGAAGGATAAAGAAGATAGTACTCTTTCTACACCCAAAGATACTCCTCTAGAGCATAAGCCTTTATTCAAAAGGAAGAAAGAAGCTAGCACTAGTCATCCATCCTCATGAGCATTAAGGAGCAAGAAAAACACTCAAGCACCTCCTCAAGTAGGATTCAGACCTAGTATCAAACTTTAAATGCAAGAATTGTTGATGAGGGAAGAATTGATCAAGTAGGAAAGTTCTATGAATCTTATAGTGAGATTGACAAATCATAAATTCATAGTATGATTGTCAAACACATGATCAAGTTCAAGAAATCAATCCTTGAGCTGAAAACAAAAATTCCTGATAAAGTATGGGATATTTTGGAAAATCTGAAGAGACAAGCTAATGAGGAAGATCAAAGAATAAGAGAAAAAGTATTAGAAGATACTCTGCCTATATGTTCTAAAGAATAAGTGGAACTGATATTGAATTTGGTAAAGCTGCACCTTAGAACAAAAATGAGTTGATAACGAAGGAAATAGAAAAAGCATTTGAGAAGGTGTTGTTAGAAAAATAGATCAAACCACTTACTGCACCCATCACTCATGTACCCATCAAGGAAGATAAAGTGGTTGAGCCAACTAATGTACCAATGACATGTCCTTAGGACTCAACACCCATAACATCAACTAAAAAAGAAGCAGATCAGTCTCTGCCCATGTCAGAATCACCTAAAGACAACACAATTAGCATAGATAATATGGAAATAGCCATGGTAGCTACTGATAAGGAGTTAGACAAGTTTGAAGATGCATTTGTCAGCACTAAGGAAGCAGAAATCCTATGCAGCAATATCCCTCCCACTCAGCAAGAAGAAGTAATCATAGAAGATATATCTGATGAAGAAAAGAAAGGAGTAGAGGTAGAAAAGAAAGATTAATCTTCTTTTGATGTAGTAAAGGTGAAGCAAGAGGTGATGGATAGAGCTCCCATCACTCCCTCCTCAACATTGTTGTCAAGTTTCATACCTGACACTAGCAGTTTGGACTCCTGGAAGGAAGAAAACCTGATTAAGTTCAGTGTCCTAGCTATGGAGAATGCTAAAGAGAAGCAAGTAATGAGGAATCCTCTCTTGGTAGAATCAGTAAATATTTTGAACAATTTTCTACCAAAGGATAAGAAGATGGTAAATGTACATTTAGTTGATAATGTGAGCACAGTCATCTCTCAGTTCAAAGTCATTTTTTCAAGCCTAGAAGAATCTACGGCCATAGTGGTAGAGGAGAAATACTTAAAGAAGAGACTCAATGAACTGATGAGTAATTTTGCACTAGACTTGAACTCTTTTAAGTCTGTTCAGGCATCATTGAAGGATTTTTTAGATCAAGGAAGGAAAGTCATTGTGGAATCCATAGATCAAGATAAGTTCATTGATTCCCATCTTAAGAAGATCAAAGATGTAGAGGCAATGATTGAGAAGGTGAAGATTTCAGTACTAGAGACATCGATTGATGTAAACATGTGCAACAATGTCTATCAAAGATAGTTGGATATAATTAAGAAGGCGGAAAAAGAAATGGAGAAGATAAAGTCTAGACATACTCAATTGAGGAATGCTCTTGCGCCCTCTCTAGACATTCTCAGTCAAAACATAAAGGATATTGATGTGACCATGATAACCTATGATCAAGGTCTAAGCATAGAATTGGAGAAGATGGAGAAGCTATAATATACATTATGTGCCCATCTACAGATAGTCAATTCTCTGATAACCTTTTGGAAGAAGGAGATCCAAAAACTCAAGATTGCATATCCTAATGTTTTCCCTCAGTAAGTGTATGTAGATAAATTTTTTGATGCACCTTTGTCATTAATGTCAAAGGGGGAGTTGTATAGAATATGGAGTACATATATGTATAGGGAGATATAAGAGTTTGTGTAGAATGTATAAAAGACAAAAAGTTTTGTGTAAAGGGACAATTAGAGACTTGGCCATATTCCTTTGTTGCCATCAATGACAAAGGGGAAGATTGTTGGAAAGTTGTCTATACTAAGATATATGAATATATATAGTGTTTTCATTATGGAAACAAAGTCATATAGTAGTTTGGAGTCAGCGCACGAGGTGTAAAGATTAGAATTCAGTTAAGTGTTGAAGACTGGATAGCATACAGAGTACCAGAGACTCAGAGCATTAGCGCACATGTGTATAGATGAATTTAGGTATGCACCCTAGAAGTTAAATTTTTTAGACAATACTTATTCTTAGTCTAAGAGAACATGAGTAGACATGCCAAGATGTGAAAGTTACAGTCAGTTAAAGTTACACAGCCAGTGTGTGCCAGTAGAGAATAGAGCATAGAGCCGACAGTGACTATTTTGGTTTGTGATTATAAATTAATGTTGTAAAGGCTATGCACCCATTGTATTTAGGTTTTTGACATATGTACATGTATAATTATAAACATGCTTAAGCCAATTCATTTGGAAGTGTTATTTGTAATCAATTATAGGGCCGACCAAATTGTATATTTGGTATGAGCGCATAAATATAAGGTGCGCCCATTATAATCAACATGGATGTTGTAATAGACTTGTGATAAGAATAGAAAAGGTATGAAAAGTGAGCATAAGATGTATTACAAATTTTCTAGAGGTCAAAGCATTAGCACACCAAAGGAATTGATCTGATAAGTAGTGTCATAGTGACAGTTGACCTGCAGATATAGTGTGTATCTAATTCAGAAGATTGTAGCCTTCATCATTTGAGCAGTGAGGTCTAGGATAGTGAGTCCTCTCCCCTAATAGGGATTGTTGTAAAAGACTCCTAACAAGTTTTGACCCTTAACAAGGTCTACTATACTAAAAGCATTGTAAAGCTACTCCTAACAGGGTAAAGGATCTTCTACTAAGGATCACAAAACACTAGTCAGATTATTAGTGGGTATCAAGTCCCACTGGGATTTTTACCTATTTGGGTTTCTCCATAACCATATTGGTATCATGTGTTGATTTCATGTTTCATGTTTATGTGAATATTTAATTCAGTACTTAAGAATTTATAAATTAGTATTCAGATTAAAGTGAAAAGTTAAAATATAGTGAACACTGACTCACCCCCCCCCTCTCAGTGTTTTGATTCCTAATAGTAGCAAGTTTTCTCAACATGTCTACCAATCCTAAATCTACTTCTCACCTCCCATGAACCATCTTGAGAACCCTCTGCAATTGCAGGTGAGATCGCAATCTGCTATCCCACAACAATTCAACTAGGGCTTCACAAGAAGGAACCTAGAAACCTAGATCTAGATCTCACCTCTCTCTAATACCACCTAGTGCAAGGGCAAGGAACTTAGGGGCCAAATGATGGTGCACCCTATAGATCCATCCTACTCAACAACTCACAGAAGCAACAACAACAAAGTGAGAGAGAGAAAGAAAAGGATAAATGATATATTAACTTCATTCAAATTGATTCATACATGTCAAGCTGTAAGGCCTTCCTGGTTATGGCCAGATATTACAATGAATTACAGAAGTCCTGAAACATGTGAGGATAATCCAAAAATCTTGATTCTACTATCTTCTATCTTCTATAAAATACTCACTCCCAAAACTCTAACCAAACAAATAGACTTATACAAGAGACTACCGAACTGAGTCGGTCTTCAGATCCACAATCAATAGAAGGAATAGTCAGATATGGGACAACACACTTCCCAATGATGGATACCAACATTAAATCAATGACCCATAATAAATGAACAAGTCAGCCTCAATAGAAACTTAAAATAAATTACTCGGTAAGCAATGATGACCGAGTAACAGATAAGCATCGTCAAGTGCTAGTGAAACAACTAACCATCCAGGAGATAACTGACCACACTCGATAACCAAAGGAAACCAACAAACTACTGACCAACTTGGTCAAAGAAGGAACCAAGCAACATAGACAAACTCCAATTTTTTTTTGGTGACATAGGATTGCCAAGGACCTGAGATGCTCTTGCATCAAAAAATAAAAATGTGAGTGCAAATATTTATATATATGCTAAAAAATAAATCTGTTTACTTTTCATATTGAATATTTAAATGATGTTTCTTTTGTAATAGGAAAACTGTATGTATTTCTATCTTAGGGAAATTAGGCCATCTATGCTTTTGGGTACTTATAATAATTACTCTTTTTTCATTTAAAAAAAATGTGTAGCATTTTAGAGAGGTAGATTTTGTGGGCACTACATCATTATTCATATTATTCTTCCCTTCCCAAGTCCTAATAACTTTAATATGAACTCCAAGGTTAGAAAGGCCATCAGCCACAATATTGATTTCATGATATGCATGGGAAATAAAGAAATCTTCAAAGGTTTGTATAATACTAATGGATTCTTTAATAATATTATCAATTGTCCAAGAATCCTTACATTCACCCTTTAGACACTTGATAATATTGTTTAAACTTCCTCAATTCACACTTTTCTATAGTTTAGTTGTCTTTAATGTTCACATTTTTAAAGGCACCCATAGCTTTTACAAGGTGTAACTTCTATCGATTTTTGGTCTATACGAGACTTTTTTAATATAATTAAAATATATTATGACAAATTTAGTACATTTTATATGCATTAGAAACATAGTTAGAGAAAGGCATGGGTATTTATGCATACTGGATAGATACTTTATCATCTCAATCTTTATTTTCACTATGATTACATAATATGGCTAACTTGAACATACATTTGATAGATTCCTTTAATGAATGTACAAATCCATTTGATGTCTACTCATCACTCAAATTTCCTTCTCTAAACACTATCATTGACCTATGGATCCTTGGTAGAATATTATGTTCTTTCAAAATAATTTCTAATATAGTTTTGTATTAAGTGGCAACTTGCCAATCAAAAGGCCATGAGGATTGATTTTCTAAATATTTAAATATTTACAATTTTGCATCAATTTATTGTTGGAGATTTGCCACCAAGCCAGTGCTGACTGTATGTTTATCATTGATGACAACATATGGTAAGTAGCTTGCATTGAAGACTTATGTAGTAAGCTTTGAGTATATGTTGCATGTACATGTTATCAACATGATATCATGGACATAGAGGTTAACTATTAGTACAAATAATTATATAGCAGCTTGTGTCAGTAGTGTTCTTGACAAAGTTATAGGCAGTGTTCTATGGGTGATTGTCTATATAGTCATCATGGAGCCTTGGACCTTTGGATATGTGATTGAGACATGTTAGTGATGTTACATTCATGGACGTAGAGTCTGATGATTAGTAGAAGTAAAGTTATGTAGTCGCTATTCAGCAGTAGCAGTTTCCTATATTTATTCAAAAGAGCCGACAAAGATTATATTAGTTCTAGAGTTGTGCCTATCATTTTGGTATGTACCCTTGGATTAGTGCTTGGAGAAGAGTTATTAATGTCTAGTTAAGAGTGCATGA
The DNA here is from genome assembly GCA_027943335.1 of Chamaecyparis obtusa. Lineage (NCBI taxonomy): Eukaryota > Viridiplantae > Streptophyta > Pinopsida > Cupressales > Cupressaceae > Chamaecyparis > Chamaecyparis obtusa. Next base: position 42,659 of record BSBK01010279.1, read on the forward strand.
TGTAATTCAGCTTGTGGAGAAAGTGTCAGTTACTTTGGTAGAGCCAATAGTGTGTGGCGTGCACTTATTATTATTGGATAGGTCCCAGATTGTGTTGTGTGCTTAGTAGAGCTGACATAATTATTATTGGAGTATGTTATGGTTTCTCCAATATGATTTCAAGGTGGTTCTAATAGGATGACTTGATTATATCATTTAGAGGAAAGATATTTATAGGCAATCACTTGTGATTGCTAAAGTGTGGTTTAGAGTTGATTGTGAAGAGTAGAGTAGAGTGTGCGAAGTGTTGAACCATCAGAACAATGTCTATGTGACCAAGTAAAGTATTTGTGCTATACATTGGAAATGATCCAGATAGTAGGTCAAAGATCATTTCACCAAGATCTAGATATAGTGTGTATCTGTTATTCAGAAGGTTGTAGCCTTCACCCTTTGAGTAGTGTGCTCTTGGATAGTGTGTCCTCACCCCTAACAGGGTTAATTGTAAAAGACTCCTAACAAGGTCTGACCCTTGACTAGGTCTACTATACTAAACATATTGTAAAGCAACTCCTAACAGGGTTAAGGATCTTTTAACAAGGATCATAATACACTAGTACAAAATATTAGTGGGTGTCAATTCCCACTAGGGTTTTTACCTATTTGGGTTTCCCCATAACCAAAATATTTTTTTTGGGTTCAAGTGTTCTCTCATTTTTTTTATGGTTTATGTTTAAGTATACTTAATTGGACAAAGAATTGAAACTTATAGATAATTGATTCACCCCCCCTCTAAGTTATCTCTTGGAACTATTCCTAACAATTGGTATTAGAGCCAAGTGCCTCAAAGAGAAAGTTTAATAGCTTGAGGTTGATCAGATGGAATTCTTCAGAAAAGAAAGTCCTAAGTTTGATGGAGAGAATTATCTTGACTGGAAGAACAAGATGGTGACACATTTGCAATGCATTTCTTTCAAAGTTTATGATGTAACTATCAAAGAAGTCAAGATCCCTACTTTAGAAGACCTTGCAACGGATGATGCTACTAAACATCAAAAGGAATTATTTCATTAGAATGCAATATCCAAGGAAGCCGTTATCAGCTCCCTATCTGAGAGTGAGTTTTTAGAAATAAAGAAAGTAGATACAGCCCACAAAATATGGAAGTACCTAGAAGACATATTTGAAGGGGACAAACAAGCAAAGGATGCACGCACAAAAACTAGGAAGAAAAGATACAATACATTAGAGATGCTACTTGAAGAGAACATCAGAGCTTACAACCAAAGGATTAATGAAGTAGTTGTATGAATCAGGAACAATGGTGGAAAGATATCGAAAGAAGACATTATGGATAAATTGATGAGCACTCTCACTACAGAATATGAAAACAAGATCAACATACTTGATGGGACCATGCAACTTACATAAAATTTCAAAAGACAAATCTTGATCAGCAAAATTTTAGCTTTTGAGATTTCAAGATTGAAGATAGAATTTAAAAGTGAAATAGCCTTCAAAGCTTCGGTCCATGGTAAGAAATCTACAAACACCTCTAGTAATTTTGATGATGATGATGAAGATAAAATACTAGATGATTTCATTTCTATGATTGCTAAAAGAGAAAAGAAAGGAAAAGGAAAATATGAAGGTTAATTACCATTCAAATGCTTTTCATGTAATAAGATTGGTCACTTTTCATCTAAGTGTCCTACAAGAGTTAAAAAGTTCAACAATAACTACAAGCCTAAGTATACAAAGGAATGTTACTATGCTAGAGATGGAGTATCAGATGAAGAATCAAGAGAAGATGATATTGGATTCATTTCTCTTGAAGATGAAAAGAATTCACAAGAGTTGGCATTGATTTCACAAGTAGACATCAGGACATATTGGATCATTAATAGGGGTTGCTCACATCACATGATGGGTGACAAATATAGATTTGTTCATTTGGATAGATACAAAGGAGGCATGGTCAAATTTGGAGATAACACTCCTAAACATATCATTGGTAGGGGATCCATCACCCTGGATGGAAAGAATAGCACTAATGATGTTCTATGTCGATGGTTTGGAACATAACCTACTAAGTGTTGGGAAATTGCTTGACAAAGGCTACAGATTGGAGTTCAATGGAAACAAGTGTATCATTAACAAGGAAGGAGAAATAATCACATCAGGTTCAAAGACTAAAGGTAATGTTTTTCATCTTAATCTAGAAGCAAGTTGTTTTATTGCTAAATTAGATGGCAGTTAGCTATGTCACAAAAGCCTATGTCATATCAATTTTGATAACATAGTAAAGATCAGTAATGTTAAGGTAGTAAGAGACCTACCTAGCATAGAAAAGCCAATTGATACTATATGTAGGGAATGTGTAATGGGAAAGCATGTTAGGAATTCATTTAGGAGAAAGCATAATTTAGTAGAGAACAAGCTGGATCTGATTCATATAGACCTATGTGGACCAACTCAAACAAGATCATACTACGGTGAAAGGTATTTCATTTTTTGTAGATGATTATTATAGAATGATGTGGGTTGTGTTCTTGAAAGATAATTTAGAAGCATTTGAGAAGTTTAAAATAATCAAAGCTAAGGTTGAGAATGAATCTAGACTTAAGATAAAAATGTCTAAGGTTAGATAGAGGAGAATTCACCTCTGACAGATTCTATGAGTACTATGAAGAACATGGCATAAAGAGATAGTTAAGTGCACCTAGAACACCTCAACATAATGGGATTATAGAGAGAACAAATAGGATTATCCTTGACACAATGTGCACCATCATGATTGAAGGAAAAGTTGCACATACCTATTAGAGAGATGTGGTCAATACAATAGTCTATACAATCAATAGAATACAATTAGGGCCTAGCACTAACAAGACACCTTATGAGCTATCGTTTGGTAATGTTCCCACAGTGAAATACTTTAGAATCTTTGGAAGAAAGTGCTACATCAAGAGGGATGAAGCAATAGGCAAGTTTGATGCAAGAATTGATTAAGGTATTTTTCTTGGTTACTCTACTAAAAGTAAAGCTTATAGATTTTTTAACTTAAGATTGAAGAAGATCATTGAAGGTGCTCATGTTAAGATTGATGAAAATTTTATGATTCAAGAAAGATATCATGATTACTCACCTATGATTGAAGAAGAACCTAGACCCTCCACTAGTGAGATAGTTGTTGAAGAGATGTTTGACAGTATCAATGTATTGTTTAATGACCCTAAATCAAGTGAAGAATAAACTCAAAAGGAAGATGAGACAGTATCACCTAAAGTTCCAAAGTTTACATCTAGAAATCATTCTAAGAATGACATCATTGGAGATCAGAGTGGCAAAGTCTTAACAAGATCACAAGAAAAGAATTCAGCTAGCAATGAGGCGGTATGTTTACTATCTCAGATTGAACCCTTAAGTGTTGAAGATGCATGTAATGATTTAGATTGGCATGATGCTATGATAGAAGAACTAGATCAGATTATCAAGAATGATACTTGGGAACTGGTCCCAAGACCTAGTGATAAGAATGTGATTGGAACAAAATGGATATTCATAAACAAGATGAATGAAGATGGTATACTAGTAAGAAATAAAGCAAGGTTAGTATGTAAGGGATATGCGCAAAGAGAAGACATTGATTATCTAGACACATTTGCACCTGTGAGCAGATTAGAAGCTATTAAGTTGTTTCTAGCTTATGCAATAGTCAAAAACTTCAAAGTCTATCAGATAAATGTCAAGTTAGCATTCTTGAATGGAGAGCTAAAAGGAAGATGTATACATTGAGTAGCTAGAAGGATTCACCTTATCAGAAAGACTTGATATGGTATGTAGATTGAAGAAATCCCTCTATGGACTTAAGCAAGCCCCTAGAGCATGGTATGAGAGACTGGATGGATATCTAACAAAGATTGGATTCAAGAAAGGAGTAGCAGACTGTAATCTATTCATAAGAGAGACATCTGAAGGTTTACTACTTGTAGCTATATTTTTTGATGACATTATCTTTGGAGGCAATGACAAACTTAGTGCTGAGTTTGCTAAAGATATGCAAAATGAATTTGAGATGAGCATTATTGGACCTATCAAATACTTTTTGGGATTGAATGTGCAATAGACAAAGAAAGGTATTTTCATTAATCAGTCCAAGTATGTGAAAGAGATATTAAAGAAATTCAAGATGGATGATTGCAAGCTAGTAGGGACACCTATGATAACTAGATGTAATCTTAGAAAAGAAGATGATTCACCAATAGTAGATTTAATATTGTACAAGTCTATGATTGGAAAACTTATTTATCTTACTCAGACTAGACCAGATATTTCCAATGCAATTGGCATTGTTGGAAGATTTGTAGGAGGGCCTAAACAAAGTCACCTCATGGTAGTAAAAATAATATTTATATACTTGCAAGGCACTATAGATTATGGTCTATGGTATCCGAATTTAGAAAATGTTGAGCTTCATGTATATACTGATGCAGATTGGGTAGGATGCATTGATGATAGAAAGAGTACATCAAGAGGAGTAGTGTTTCTTGGTGACAAACTTGTCACTTGGACAAGCAAGAAGCAAAATTGTATCTCTCAGTCAACAATAGAAGTGGAGTATGTTGCAATAGCCCTAAATTGTTCTACAATTGTTTGGATCAAGAAGATGATAAAGGATTTTGGAATTTAGATTGACTATCCTATTGTTACACATTGTGATAACACTAGCACTATCAATATGTCAAAGAAACCTATGATTCATGCAAAGAAAAAACACATTGAGATCAAGTATCACTTCCTAAGAGAGAAAGTAGAAAAAAAAGAAGTTAAGTTGGACTATTTGGGTACTAAAGATCAGCTAGCAGACATATTCACAAAACCCTTGCCAAAGGATACTTTTGAGTATCTTAGGGAGAAGTTGGGAGTAATTCCCTCCCTTGATTCTACCTAGAAGAAAGAAGAAAGAGCATCAATCCTCAGGGACTGATGGATAGTTGACTACTCTACCTCAAGATAAGTACTAGTGCTTGAACTATTTGGCACCCTTTCCCATTGATGTCAAAGGGGGAGTAATATATAGTCATGAAAAATAGAAGTCAAAGAAGGAGTAATATACTAAGGGTGAGTAGTATTTAGTTATGGAAGTGGTTCAGTTGAGGAAATGGAGAATGTTGAAGAATATTACAGGAGATGGAGGATTCATCCTTGGGGGAGTTTTGAAAAGGAAATGGAGAATGTTATAAAAGAAATGTTCATTTGGGTTGGTGGTGTTTTTTCATTCCATATGTTGCCATCAATGCCAAAGGGGGAGATTGTTGGAGATTTTCGAGCAAGCCAGTGCTCACTGTATGTTTGTCATTGATGACAACATATGGTAAGTAGTTTGCATTAAAGACATATATAGTAAGCTTTGAGTATATGTTGCATGGACATGTTATCAGCATGATATCATGGATGTAGATGTTAACTATTAGTACAAATAGTTATATAGCAACTTGTGTCAGTAGTGTTCTTAACAGAGTTACAGGCAGTGTTCTATGGGTGATTATCTGTACAGTCATCATGGAGCCTTGCACCTTTGGATATTTGACTTAGAAATGTTAGTGATATTAAATTCATGGATGCAGAGTCTGATGATTAGTAGAAGTAAAGTTATGTAGTCCCTATTCAGTAGTAGCAGTTCCTTGTGTTTATTTAGAAGAGCCGACAGAGATTATATTGGTTTTGGATTTGCACCTATCATTTTGGTATGTGCCCTTGGATTAGTTCTTGGAGGAGAGTTATTAATGTTTGATTAAGAGTTCATGATGTAATTCAACTTGTGGAGAAAGTTTTAGTTACTTTGGTAGAGCTGATAGTTTGTAGTGTGCACTTATTATTATTGGACAGGTCCCAGATTATGTTGCGTGCTTAGTAGAGCTGATAGAGTTATTATTGGAGTATGTTATGGTTTTTCTAATATGATTTCATGGTGGTTCTAATAGGCTAACTTGATTATATCATTTAGAGGAAAGATATTTATAGGAAGTCATTTTTTATTGCTAAAGTGTGGTTTAGAGGTGATTGTGAAGAGCAGAGCAGAGTGTGCGAAGTATTGAACCATCAGAAGAAGGTCTATGAGACCAAGCAAAGTATTTTTGCTATACATTGGAATTGATCTAGATAGTAGGTCAAAACACAGTTCACCAAGATCTAGATATAGTGTGTATCTATTATTCAGAAGGTTGTAGCCTTCACCCTTTGAGAAGTGTGCTCTCGGACAATGCATCCTCACCCCTAATAGGGTTAATTGTAAAAGACTCCTAATAGGGTCTGACCCTTGACCAGGTCTACTGTACGAAACATATTGTAAAGAAACTCTAAACAAGGTTAAGGATCTTCTAACAAGGATCATAATGCACTAGTATAGAATATTAGTGGGTGTCAATTCCCACTAGGGTTTTTACCTATTTGGGTTTCCCCGTAACCAAAATATTGTTGTTGTGTTCAAGTGTTCTCTCATTGTGTTTATGATTTATGTTTAAGTATACTTAATTGGACAAAGAATTGAAACTTGTAGATAACTAATTCACCCCCCCTCTTAGTTATCTCTTGGGACTATTCCTAACATTCATATCAAATAGTTTAAAATTAGGAACCCTGTACCATGAATATAGTAGGTTGGATATCTTGGAGGAATTATTCCACAAATTTTATTACTTAGTTTTTTTTCATTTATGGTTCAATATTTCCCATTTCCACTTCTCTACAAATCTGCCATCTTGAAACTCTTCTAGACCTCCACTTTGATAAAAGCTTGGCCATTAAAATTCAAAGATCATCTTTATGTAGTTATTCTCCATCACTAAAATTATGTTGTTGTTACCCAAAATTTCCTATCATACAATTTTGGCCACAATCTTATTTTCACTTGTGAAGGAGATCCACAAAGTTTTATGGTTTGTGACCTTGGCCCCATGTTCCTCAATGTGCCACCATGCTCCAGTTATGATTGTATGCACTAATTCATAAAACCCAAGAAGATATTCAGGTTTTTAAGGTCTACAAGGACATAGTTTATGTCAAGTGGTGTCAAATTTGTCTAAGTATAAAAAACCCTCAATGTTTTCTATTTCTTTGATGGTTTTTTAGTTTTAAGTAAAAACCCTGGTTGTTTTTGACCTTGTGCCTTTCACATCTGCACGCTTATCTCTGATGTCAACATTTTTCATCTGCTGCGACTGTGTGGAACCCGGTTCTTCTTGGCTATGCAGTCACTTGATCTCTAATTTTTCTAGCGGTCAAGCCTTTATTTCAGCGATTAGGCGACTATGCGATCGCTTGATCTCTTATTTCTGGCGGTTAGGTTCTTTTTGTTCCTATGCCCTTTTGCTAAAGAAAATGTTTTCTTGTAGGTCACAGTCTATGTCTTTTGTCTAGGCCTCTCTGTGAAACACTTATGCAAGCCTATTTAGGAAGATTGTGTTCTATTAGATCTAAGAGCCTTCATGCTAATTTGGTCAGTGTATTGTGTTCATTTCATTTCAGTGTATCACCTAGTAGGTAGTTTTCTTTCAATCTTTACCCTTTTCAAGCATTCCTTGTATCCCTTTTCCCTTAAAGTTTACTTTCCTATCTAGAAGTAAATTAAGGTGATTATCCAAGAGGAACTAGCCTAGAATGTGGAGGTCTCATCTTAGTTAGCATAGGTCCCACAACCTGGAGATGATTCCCATGTTATACTAAGTTATCAAGACCAAGAGAGCTTGAAACAAGGGTGCAAACTTAGTGTATAACAATTCTAGCACGCTTGATGGGACCAAGAGGTCATAGTTTTCATAGTTCTTGTTGGTATTGATATGCATCCAATAGGTTACAGACCTTTAAGAGGTCATTATTTTGCATATCTAGTGACTCTAATTTCAAATCCACTGGTTTTAAGCAGATTCAGTACCTAAGGTGGTTTACCATCCTTCTTTTTATGAGGATATTCCTTCTTTTCATGGAGGTCAGCCTTATTAGGCTAGTTGTACTTTTGATTCCATGCAGGACTATCTAGTTGCAGCAATGGAGCAACAACCATGTCATGCTTACCCCTCTCTTACCCAAATTCTAGTATCATGGTAGTAGAATTATGCATACTAGCAGCCTCAAGAAGAGATGCTTTGCATAAAAGAGTATGTTTATCATGCCTAGATCCAACAACAACAAGCATTTGCTTAGCAAGTGTTAGCACCTATGAAAGATTCCATGGCTATATAATTTCTTCTTTGGTCCCTGCATTTATTTCCATGTTCCTGGCTTGAAACCCTACATTTTAATTTATATTTATAGCTATTGGAAGGAAAAAACCCTAGATTGTCTTGGCCTAGTTCTATTTCATCATTACCTTTTTCAAGCCACTTAAGTGATTATAGAGCATGTGTGCTTTTATTTCTCCCTTTAGTCTCTTAATATCCTATTAATCATAGAATATTCCTTTTTATCTAACGACTTCCTGAAATGCCTTAGTCACGAGGTCTCTCAATGTTCTCACATTATTCTTTATCCTTCAACAACTTTTCAGACACACATCTTTTTTCTCTCATCACCAGATCTCCAGATGCGGCGGTTAGTCACCAAATCTTGGCAGTTATGAATGACATTGAGCAACTCCATTAGCAATTAGTTGTCAGATCTCTAAGTATGCAGGTGGTTAATGATTTCATTGAGTGACTTGGAGTTTACAATGGTCACAAGATCTCTTGATTTTAGTGGTTAAATTCCAAGCATTCAGCGACTCTGCTGGCAGTTTATTTTCCCCTCAGTCTCTAGTTTGCATGATGGTATCTTAGTCTCTTTTTTATCCTACGACAGGCGCATGATCTTATGGAATCTTAGTGGCCTATTAGATCATGCACTGACCATCTGATCTTTCAGCTGTTTCACCGTGGTGGCTGAAAGGACTTTGTTCTTAAGGAATAATTTAGAATGGGCCCACTCTATGCAACATGGCAGTTTGTGACTCACTAGAATGGCTGATAAGGCAGGGTGGGGTCAAGTTTTAAAGGCATCCATGATAGATTCAAAATCAATAGTGGGTGTATGATCGCATGGAATCTTTCCAAGCTATGTGATTATATGATGGTCATCCAATTTTCTTGGTGATATGATGCTTCTTAGTTGGTCCACTACCATGTGTGCACAAATGGTGGCTTTTCATTGGTCAAACTAGATGGTGAGCTAGATTTTGTTAGTGGGACCCTACGTTCAGTAGATTCAAGATCTAACAGCTGGCATAAAAGTGCATGGAATATTCTTCTTCTATAAGATCATGCGATGTTCATCGATTCAGTATCAAACCATAAGGGAAGGCAGTGGGACCATTTTCCAGGTGTTGCTGATTTGTGATGTTCTGATTGGTCGACATGGATAGTGACAAGGATGTGTCAGTGGGCTCAAATATTTCAAGAGTAAAAGGAAGATCTACGGTTGTCCCTTGATCACATGGAATCTTTCTAGGCCATGCGATCATGTCACCACCATTTGATTTAAATGCTTACTGGGTGGGTACTCTGTCGCGAGGTCACCAGATAAAAATTCAAAGGGCTTGAAAGTCAACTTTCCCTTAGTTGCTAGATCTCTAGGTTGGGTAATCGCTAAATGTTTTTAAAGAATTAATAAAGTTCATGAGACTTAGATTAGACTGTGGTCGCTAGATGAAAAAATTGAAAGCTCTTGTGGTCACCAGATTGGGGAAAGAAGAAAAAGTGTTCCATGATTGAGAATATGGTCTTAGTCACGTAATCTCAAGATGAAATCAAAAGGTTTGATGGTGGTTAGTTTCCCTGTAGTCATGTAATCTCATGATGATGTTGCAGTTAGTGATTTTGTCTCATGACTTAAACTTTCTTTTGTCTCATTATCTCTAAATAGTTTGGTGGTTTAGGAGTAGACCGCGAGATCATGAGATTGTTTAGTCATGTAATCACTAAGTATAATTTGAGGTTAAGCTGTGAGGCTCGAGAAAGTGAAGAGATCTAATGGTCATGATATAAAGTGAGCCTAGATTTGAATGTTAGCCGTCAATATGCTATATGGTGCCATAATATAGCCGTTTCTCCTAAATTTAAATATTTTAAGGGTTTCTCAGAGACTAAGGACTAGTTTTTAATGCTTGGGTGGCTTGATCTGGTAGATATGATTTTGTCAACTATTGCAGAGTGGTCCAGAAAGTCTAATAATTGATCACAGAGGGTTTGTACTATGAGAAAGTGGGTAAAGGTTGCTCAAGGCATGTTGCAGGTGGACAATTAGATTGATAGACTTGGTAAATTATGATCTTTGGTACACTATTCTGAAAGATATCATAAAGGAAGATCATTCTAGGATCTATTTTCTCTAGGTTTCTTGATTTTCCCTCTAGTGAATTAAATTCTAATTGAATCTGATTGGTTTGGTGGTTGAAACCTTTACCCTAGTCATTTGTAGCTTGTTGCATCCTGATTTTTGGGATTCCAAGATGACTATATATTACAAAAGTTTTTATTTTTGTTGTTATTGATGTTATGTTGAAAATCAATGTAAAAGACTAAACAAGGAGAGCTTGGATTTCATTTTTTTTTCTTAGCATTTTGTTGTTTTGGTAATTTATAGATTCTGCAAATTTTAATGAGAATACACTTGAATTCCAATCTAAAATTCATGTTTGTCTTCTTGTTTTGATCTTGGGCTCATATATGTTAATTTCACAAAGTGAGTTAGCATATGGTAAACAAAGTGTATTGTGGAATTATCTTTTACTTCCTAACAAAGTTATGATTAAAGTCTTTAAGGTAGTTTCACTGAGTTCAAGGTTGGACAAGAATTTGATGATTAGGTTTGGGAGTGAGAGGGATAATAGGCAAAGCATTTATTCTGAATTCAAGAGTGTTTAAGTTAGGATTCTCAGTTGATATATGTTATTGGGTGACTCTATGCCCTAGGTTAAGGCACTGATCTATTCTTTAGAAGTAGTTCATCATCATCAATGACACATTTAAATGATAAAATCTTTAAAACTAGTTTGTGAAGGGTATAGTTGTATAATGTTTTGTGACTCCTTTGAAGAAGTGAGTCAAAGGTACACCCGCCTGAGCATCTAGGCTCAAAGTGTAGGAGGATCCTTGTTGATCCTTGTTAATTGGCCCTTTTCCTTGCAGACTTTGGAGTGGTGATAGAGTCAGTGACATTAGTTTGTCAATCATAGTGTAAACTTGCAAGTAGAAAGAAACGACAACCAACAAAATGGAGACTCTGCTGGGGAGAACATTACAAAGAAAAATCTATTGAGAATGTCTAGTTGCATTACACAGTATCAATATCATACTATCCAGATTGATTTTCCCATCTGAGTCACCAAAAAAATGGCGACTCTACTGAGGATAGTCTAGAGAATAAAGTTATTAAGTTGACCCTTGTTTTTCCTATTGTATTCAATTTTTGTCTTTAAGATTTTTAGAGATTTTCCACTTTGGTGGGTGGAAACTCAAAAGGATTAGAACCAGTGTTATAGACTACAGATCATGGACAAAAGAAGGAATACTAGGTCCTTTGTTAAGAAAAAACTAGAGGTTACTCTAGAACAGTTACCTAGACATGAAAAGAAGAGTTGGATCAGAAGAGATGGAGAGTCTACTAGTGCTCCCATGAGAGAACAAAGAAATACTATAAATAAAGCACCACATGCATCCTCTAATGAGGAAGATTCACAATACAAAAGTTCTAGATCAGATAGTGGCCGCTCTGAAGACAAATTTTATGATACCCTAGAGGTAGTATTTCAAGATAAAGGTTCATTACCTATCGGTCAGGATGAACAAGCCAAGGAAAGGGGTTTTGGACCAAATTTAGATCCCGATGAGGATATGTTTAGAAAGCAACCCATGAGACCAAGATAGGTCCATTTCCCATATCAAAGTCTCACTAATATGGATGTTTCATCAAGTTCTGATGATATTATGATAGACCCAGATGATTTGAGTGCACCAAGGTTATAGTTGGTAGAACAAGATGCGATACATAAGAGGTTACAAAAGGAGAGAGAAGTTGAGAAAGTGAATGCTCTGATAGAAAGAGAGTCTCTTCTTAGAAAGATTAATGAGTTGAAGGAGAGAAACAAGATGCTTGCTTCTACTCCTAAGACTTTGCAGCATGATGTCTTTGGTGATCTTGATGCTTTGAGAAGTGAGCAGGAATGCTTACTACAAGACCATGAGTTTGATAAAGAGGGCCCTATGGTTAGATAGGTTCAAAGTTATGCTTCCCTCCCCAAAGATAAAGATGGGCATGAGATCACTAAGCCTATTGTTGCTGTTGGTGAAAAAGGAAAGCAAAAGATGGTGGGATACCAAAAAGGAAAATCATTGACAATACCAAGGGTCCCAACACCCATTCCAAATAAGGATACAAAGATGGAGAGAAGAAGAAAGGAGGATGAAGACCTAGCAAGAGAATTAGAGAAGATTGAAATTGAAGCCTCCATTATAGAAAAAAGAAGAAAGATCCAGTTCTTGCAGGCTTCATCTACAAATGCTCTTGGCCCATTTGCTACTGAAATAGGCATGCCATCTATAACTACTACTATTCCACTTAGTAATGCTACTACTAGTAATCTAATTCCTACCACATCTACCAAATCAGTTGTTGACCCTAATAAATAGTCAAATATACAAATGGGTGGGAATGTAGATAAAAACATTGATCCTAAGGGGAACACTAGTTCAAGTTCTCAAAGAAGACCTATGAAACTAGAAGGCTATAGGCAAATTAGTTTTGATGGAATACCTGGCTACCCAAATGCTTTTCCAACTGATATAAGAGATAAGGTACCTAAGTTTTCTGGTAACAATGCCATTAGTCCTGAGGAACATCTTAGGTTATTTATTGACATGCTAAATGATTATGAGATAGAACATGAGGATGTAGTCATGAAATTATTTGTTCAATCTTTGGTGGAGGATGCTAGAGATTGGTTTAAGAGACTCCCTGACCGATGTATTGACACTTGGGATTCTTTTGAAAAGTGTTTCAAAGAATAGTCTGGTGATAGGACTAATCCTAGTTTCATGTTGAATGAGTTCAACACTATAAGGAAAAATCATAATGAATCTGCAGCTAAGTTCAATATGATTTTTTAGAAGGTTATGCATAAGCTATTTCAAGTCATGAGGCTAGATGATAATGTTTGTTTGACTACATACTTCAATGCCTTTGATGGGAAAATGGGATATTTGTTGAGGGACAAGGAACCAAGAAATCTTAGAGATGCTTTTAGGATTGCTATCAACATTGAAAACAATATGAAAATATCAGGGAAATTGGGTGGAAAGAGAGATGATCCAAAGTTGTTCAGAGACAAGAAATATAAACAGGATAATGAAAGAAATGTTGGAAACAAGAAACAAGAGGAAGATAAATTGGATAAGGTGTTGAATGAATTGAAGGATTTAAAAGAACCTACTAATAGAATTAATAATGCTCCTACCAATGAAAAGCCTTAGTTCAATAATAATTTCAGTAGGCAAAATAAACTACAGAATTATCCCTACAACACCCAATGGAAGGATGGCAACCCAATTGTCCCTGTTGCAAGAGGAAATAATGATAAAATTGTCCCTGATCCTTTGCAAAAATCCTTTGTAAATGTCATAGAGGATACACCATGGTGTATAGCATGCCAGTCCCCTCATTCTATAGGGCATTGTGTGGTTGCACAATCCATGTCAGCATATCAAGATGATAACAATGAGGAGTTAGATCAAGAAGAAAATCATGATGATATTGGATGCAACATGACAACTTCATATTTAGTATATGAAGATGATTCTAATATTGATGAAGAAGCATATGTGTGTCTGAAAAGACACAATAGGGCACTTTTCCATTAGGAGGTTTTTTCTGATAATGATGATAGTGATGAAAAGACCTGCAATATGATTTCTTCCTCAAAAATAGTGAGTTTGAGAAGACCTTCAAAGGAATAAATGGATAGAATTACTGCAAAAATGATAGCCCGTGTGAAAACTAGAGGCATGGTGGCAAGGGATACAAATGGGAAAGCTACAGGAATGTTTATGAAGAACACCAACTCCTGGGAACTTAGTGGAAATAGATCAAAGGATGATCATTTAGTAAGGTTCATGTTACCCAAATTTTCTTGTCTTATACAAATTTGGCTAAAATCTATCCCTAGGTCCCTATTTTTACCCCACCAAGCATCCCTGAAAATTTCATGGCTTCATTGCAAACCCTCTGGCCTCTGCAATCTTTTAACTCTCTGGTCTGCAAGTAAAAAATCCATAAAACTAGTCGTTGCAGGTAGAAAACCCTAAAAAATCTCTTTGGCCTATTATATTCTTTCATTACCTTTTCAGCCACTAAAGTCTCAAAAGGTCCACGTGCTTTAATATTCCCTAAGTCTCTAGTGCTTAGCACTTTAATTTTTCCTAAAGTCCCAGTGCTTAATCTTTTCTAATGTTTCTGGCCTTTATGTCTCTTGGGCTTGGCCCTCTGACACCATTTCAGTCCAATGGCTAGTGCATGATCTCATGCATTTTGTCAGAGCCATGAGATTATGCACCGACCATTGATTATCCTTTGTAATGTAACTCTTCAAACATGCGGGTCCACTACTAGGTGTGCGCAAGTGACATATTCTGATTGGTCCACATGCTAGTGAGTCACTTCTTGTTAGTGCGACCGAGCCCTTTCGGCAATCAGAGGCTCTAACATCTACAGAGGATTGATGGTTGGCATATGTTCACAAGGGTTTGTGTCAGAGCATGCGATCATGTGATGGCCATTGATCTTGCTTTATCTCTGGCCTCTATCAAGTGGGTCCTTTCCTGGTGATGTGCTCATTCTCTATTGGCTCCCAGGAGATAGTGAGGATGTGTTAGTGGGACTGTGTCAAAAGGTCTATGGATGTGTCAAAAAGGAAAAGATCTATGGTGGTCATATGATCTCATAGAATATTTTGACCTTATGAGATCATGTGACAACCATCTGATGAGAATCTTAGTGGGTCGTGGGTTTGAAGTGCTACCTAGCACTAAAATGCTTGCATTTGATTGGTTGTTGTGTGATGATGAGGATTTGTCATAGGATTTGATGTGTTGTGGGGTCTCAGTTCTAAAAGGATATATGGCTAGTGCATGATCAAAAGGAATATTCAGGGCACATGAGATCATGTGCTTGCTCTTGGATTGGAATCAAAGCTACAGTGGGTCCATTGTCAGAGCCTACTAAGGTGTTTTCTGATGAGGTAGTTAGGGAAAATGAAATATTTCCAAGTGGAAAATGGGCCCAAGGTTAGCAAGGTTCTACGAATCAGTGACTAGCGGTTCTCTCTTGTTCACTAGACTTAACCAAGGTTCACTGAAAGACTTAGAAATTCAGAAACCGCTTTGTTCATGTAGTCTCTTAATTGGACTAGGGTTATGAGAGGTTCTTCACAACTTAGAGAAGGATCTTCAGTTGTGTAGTCACCGAATGACTTAAAGAGGAAAGCTCGAGGTGGGGCCAAACTACCAGGTGTGTCGACATGCTTGATTCTCATTGGTCCAAGCATGCCAATGTGGATTTTTTGACTTTTCAAGAAGGTTCATGGCTATTTTCAAGTGCATCTAGGCCATTCATCTACTAGGAAATATTAGATATCGACCGACACATTTTGAAACGACTAGCTAGCCATTATATTTCATATTTGAATGTCTCTGGAGAGGGTTTTTCTACCAGTGATTGATTCAAACAAGCTGTGAGCGGCGGGGTAGCTAATAAATTTATGTCTGCAGGACATTTGCAGTTGAAGAAGATGATCAGGAAGCTTGGGTGGCCATCATGGGTCATTTCTTGTCCCTGAGGGGTACCAATTTGAGCATTCATGGTGGGCCTATTGGAGAAAAGTTGATGGATCCGAGTTGCTTGTTCGTGGATTTATGCAGTATAGAGATGGGCACACAATATCTGATTAGCCATAGTATTACAAAGATGTATTTATGATCAGATTTGATGGGATTAGGGTTGAATATTATCCTAATGTAAAAAATCTTGTAACCCTAGTTAGGTTTCTGACTCCTACCTGCATGCAGTTGAGTTGGTATATATTGTATTTTTAGAGCTTTTGAGCTTAGAGAGTTCACATCTTGTAAAGGAGAGAGTCCACTTTTGAAAGAAAGTCATCCTTTCTCAGAAGGCTATCCATGGTATCTTCTCTACCCTTTGGTCTTCTACTCTTTGTAATCTCCCATTGATAATTCAGCCATTGCAGAGGTACTTTGTGACAATTCTTCATGTCCCTATGCTTCCTTGTTTGGATCATCTCTTAATGAATTGAAGTCTATGCATATTATCAATGACAACTTAGGGTTCCTAATCCCTCTTAATTTTTTTAATTGTGTGTTATTGTGTTTGATCTGATTTAGATGTTCTTGTGGGTATACTTTAGCCCCCTTAATAGTCTTGTCTCAATCCTACACCGAGTTGCAAAAGTGAATGTCTCAGGTCATAGGTTGTGTCTTATGTTCAGGCCCTCCTATGAAACACTTATGGAAGCCTATTCAATAAGTTGTGACCTACTAGACCTAAGCCTTTCATTGATTACATCCCTCTATGCTGCAATTCATCCTCTAATTTTGGTGCATCACCTAGTAGGTAGTTTGCTTTCAATCATTTTTACTTTCAAGCACTCCTATCCCTTTTCCCCTCAAGTTTTACTTTCATGTCTAGAAGAAAATTAAGGTGATTATCCAAGAGGAACCAACCTAGAACCTAGAGGTCTCATCTCAGTTAGCATAGGTCCCACACCTGGAGATAATTCCCATGTTATACTAGGTTATCAAGACTACGAGAGCTTGAAACAAGGGTGAAAACTTAGTGTAATAACAGTTAAAATGTGAAAGGTAAGAAGTGGGAACCTAAGGGAGTTGGAGCTAAGAAGATTCCTACTATTTAGGACAAGGATCATCAGAGTGAAGTGGAAAAGCCAGTTGGCAAAGTGGCTAGAGTTGAAAAGGTAAAGGTCACAGCTACAACCAATGTATCAAATAAATAGGACACTAAAGAAAAATAGATTGAGTTTCCTCCCTTTACTCATGTTGATATGTTGGTTGTACTATCTTAGATAACTATTAAGGTTCCTTTGTTAGAATTTTTGAGGAGCCCTGAGCATAAAGATAGGGCTCTTGCATGGGTAGATAATGTTCATAATAATGATGTTGCATGCAATGAACCTTAGGATAAAGTTTTGAAAGAAGTGGAGGTCCAAGGATTGGTATCCCACATACCACCTATATATTTGGATAATTCTATCAATGCTAGCCTTGAAAATATAGATCCATTCTTCTTAAGTATCCTTGTGAATGGAATGAAATTAAGAAATTTCATGATTGATTTAGGTGCTTCTAATACTGTCATGCCTTTCAAAATTATGGAAAAGTTAGGCCTCAAAGTTGACACTAGTCAAGGTAGATGTTGTGTAATGGATCAAAGAGAAGTACCAATCATCAGGACTATAAATGCAATGCCATATAGATTGGTAGCTTATCCAGAGAAAGAACTAACTATGAGTGTCTTGGTGGTAGACATTCCACCTCATTATGGTATGCTATTATTTAGGAAATGGAGTGCTACCATGGGTGGGTGTTTGCAGTGTGATCTTTCTTCTGAAACTTTCAAGATTGATGATCAGTTTATTAGGATTGAAAGAGAACCAAGGGTAACTTATATGATTGAAAAGAATATTGATAATGAGCCTACCTACTTTTTAGATACTGATGTCAATGCTTTTAGAGCTGAGGTCACTGTACTTGAAAGAAAGCCTGTATTGCCATGTATTGCTAAGGAGATAGGTTCTGAGTCTATGGAGGGTGATTTGTAGGTGATGTACTTTGATGGTGCTAGCTACAAAGATGGAGCAGGAGTAGGTATTTTACTCATATCTCCTAATGGGAGCACCTACAAGTTCTCTTTCACATTGAGTTTCTTTTGTACCAATAATATAGAAGAATATGAAGCATTATTGCTAGGACTAATATTGGCACAAAAGCATGGAATTAGATGTATAAAGGTTGTTGGGGATTCTAAATTAGTGGTGTCCCAAATAAGATCAGTATATGCTTCCAAGAACAAAAGGCTAAAATAGTACACAAATGCTGTGTGGATTTGATTGAGTGTTTTGATGCCTTCAATATTGAGTGGAAGGATAGAAGTAATAACAAGATGGCTATTTTGTTAGCCAATATTGCAATCAATCCTGGTGATATTACTTTTGTTGGCCTCTCTAAAGTTGAAATTTAGACTAGGCCTAGTATACTAGACAATGTTGAGAATTGGCAAGTTTTTGAAGATGACTAGGACATCTTGAGATTTATGATTTGTGAAGACCAATATCATGGTCAAGAGTTAGATTGTTCAGCCTTGGTTGAGATTACAGAAGGAAAGGAAGTTGTCCTTGGTAATGAGATCCTGCAACTTAAAAATAACAAAGTTCCTAGGGACTCATTGTTCTAGAGAATGTGTTTGATAACTAGGATAGAGTTCAAAAAGATATTAAAATGGAAGTTCATATGAATTTGGAAGAGATAAATCTTGGAACACAAGAAGCACCTAAGAAGGTGTACATTGGTAAAGAAATGTCTCATCAAGTAAAAAAGTCATTAATTGAATTACTAAGAAAATTTAGGCATGTCTTTGCATGGTCATATGATGACCTAAAGGTTTATAGAGAAGACTTGTTCTAGCATGTCATTCCTTTGAAAGAAGATGCTAAGCCCTTTAGGCAAAAATAGAGGCATATAAATCCTACTTTGGCACCTAAAATGCAAGAAGAATTAAAGAAGCTAAGAGATGCTAGAATTATCAAGCCCATTAGGTATTCTTCTTGGGTTTCAAATTTGGTCCTTGTTAGAAAGAAAAATGGTGACATCAGACTTTGTGTGGATTTCAGAAATTTGAACATCAGCTCATTGAAGGATAACTATTGTTTGCCTAATATGGAGGCTATGTTGCAAAGAGTGACCAGATCTGAACTAATGTCTATGATGAATGGTTTCTCTAATTATAATCAAGTAATTGTAAAAGAATCAGAACAATTTAAGACAACTTTTACTACACCTTGGGGAACTTATGTTTATGTGAGAATGCCTTTTGGTCTCACAAATGTTAGTGCAACTTTTCAGAGGGCAATGGATGTTGTCTTTTCAGATTTCATTGATGATTTCCTTGTTGTCTATCAAGATGATTTAACTACCTATTCCAAGAAGGAAGAAGACCATTCTACTCATCTAGAAAAAATATTTGTGAGGGCTTTGGAATATGGTATTTCATTAAATCCAAGGAAATGTGCATTTGGTGTGACTGAAGGCAAGTTGCTAGGCCACCTAGTCAGAAAGCAAGGAGTTAGAATTGATCATGAGAGGGTGGTAGCCATTGATAAGATCCCTAAGCCAAAAAATGTTAAAGGAATTTAGTCTTTCTTTGGTTAGGTGAATTTCTTGAGAAGATTTGTTACAAATTTTGCTGAAGTCACTAGGCCAATATCCAAGATGTTGAAGAAAGGATTTGAGAGCAAGTGGGAAGGTGAGCCTGATGAAGCTTTCAAGAATATCAAGAAGGCTATCAAAGATGCACCTATGCTCAAGGCACCTGATTACAGTATCCCAATGCACATTTTTTCTTTTGCATCTTTCCATACTATTGCTATAGTTTTGTTGCAAAAGAATAGTGAGGGTTATGAGCAGCCTATTGCATTTTTTAGTAAATCTTTGCAAGCTACTGAACTAAAATATGATATTAATGAAAAACAAGCATATACAATAGTGAAGGTTTTCAAGGCTTTTAGGTGCTATCTAATGAGAGAAATTGTGGTTGCTTTTGTACCAAGTGCAGCGGTCAAGGATATTTTCTCACAACAAGAGGTGTCTGGGAGAAGATGTAGATGGATAAATAGAATTCAAGAATTCAATATTGATATCTAGGTTACCAAATTTGTCAGAGGAAAAGGATTGGAAAAAATGATGGCTCAATCTAATCTTGATGCAAACCAGGTAAACTAGACTGAGATTGATTATACTTGTGATATGGATGATTACATCTGGTATCAAGATATTATCTTCTACCTGAGAAATATGAAGTGCCTAGTAGGGATGGATGATAATAAGAAGAGGAAATTAAAGTTATAGGCCATCAAGTATGTGATTGTAAAATGAAAATTATATAGGAAAAATTTGGATTGCATACTTTTGAAATGTGTTGATGAGAATCAAGCTGAAAAGTTGTTAAAAGAAATGCATGAGGGAGTTTGTGGAGGACATTACATGGGTAAAACTACTGCTAAAAAAATCTTGAGAGTAGGATTTTGGTGGCCCACAATCTTCAAGGGTGAAAAACAATTGGTAAGGAGGTGTTTTGCTTGTCAAAGATTCTCTGGTAAGCTTAAATTTTTAGGCAATGTGCCCTTGAGGCTAGTAGAAGTGTAGGCTCCTTTCCAACAATGGGGAATAGATTTCATAGGAGAAATACCAAACAAGTCTAGTGGAGGACACTCTTGGATCTTAGTTACCACTGATTATTTTACAAAGTGCGCAGAAGCTATCCCCACAAGGAATTCAACTAGTAAGGTGGTGACTGATTTCTTGTTGAATAATATTGTTACCAAGTTTAGTTGTCCTAAGAGGACTGTCAATGATAATGCAATGTGTTTTAGGTCTGCTGAATACACAAATTTCTATAAAGGTCTAGGAATTTAGATGTCATACTCCTCACCCTATCATCTACAAGGAAATGGATAGGAAGAATCAACAAATAAGAGCTTGATAAAAATCCTCAAGAGGATCCTTGATAAGAATAAAAGAGCATGGAATTCAAAGTTACCATTAGTTGTATGGGCTGACAGGGTAACTATGAAGAAGGCAATTGGTTGTGCACCATTTGACTTAGTATATGGGATACATGCAAGGATGCCTCAGAACAACTTATTGGAAATGTATAAGTTTGTTCAATTGTATGATGATGACATAGATGATGAAATGCAATTAAGAATTGAAGATCTCATTAGGTTGGATGAAACTAGAAGAGACTCAGCCTCAAGAAATGCCAGGTTGCAATTACAAGTCAAGAATCTATATGACAAAAGGATTGTTGAAAGGAAGTTTGAACCAAATGAGTTGGTATTAATCTAGAATGCTAGATTGGAAGATAGACGGAAACATGGAATATTTGATCCAATCTAGTTGGGGCCATATATAATTCATGAAAATTGGGGCCATAATTCTTACATTGTGAAAGAACTAAATGGTGATATTCAAGAATTGCCAGTTCATGGACAATTCTTGAAAAAATAATTCAATTAAAGGTATTTATCTTTCCATGAATAGTAGTTAGGTTTGTATATGTTGTACATTCTATATATTGGTGTGTTTCTTTCCTATTCTTTTCATCTCAGTTCATAGGGTTTTGTCCTATTGCTCTTTGTTGTTCATGTTTTGTCCAGTAGATGGTCTACTTAACCTGAGATTCTGGATCCTTGCTATGCCTGCAAGAGGCATACATCCCCAGACAGAACCACTACTAGCACTTGTGAAAGATTCCATGGCTATATAATTTATTCTCTGGTCCCTACATTTCTTACCATGTTCCTGGCTTGAAACCCTACATTTTAATTTATATTTATAGCCATTGGAAGGAAAAAACCCTAGATTGTCTTAGCCTGGTTCTATTTCATCATTACCTTTTTTGAGCCACTTAAGTGATTATAGAGCATGTGCACTTTTATTTCTCCCTTTAGTCACTTAATCTCTTGATAATCACATAATATTCCTTTTTATCTGACGACTTCCTGAAATGTCGTAGTCGCGAGATCTCTCAATGTTCTTAGATTATTCTTTATCCTTTAGCGACTTGACAGGAAGTCAGCTTTTTTCTCTCATCACCAGATCTCTAGATGTAGTGGTTAGTTGCCAGATCTCAGCAGTTATGACTGACATTGAGTGACTCCATTGGCAGTTAGTTGCCAGATCTCTAAGTATGCAGGCAGTTAGTGATTTCATTCAGCAACTTGGAGTTTATGGCAGTTGGGAGATCTCTTGATTTTAGCAGTTAAATCCCAGGCATTCAGTGACTCCGCTAGTGGTTTATTTTCCCCTTAGTCACTAGTTTGTGTGATGATATCTCAATCTCTTTTTTATCCTACAGTGGGCACATGATCTTATGGAATATTAGTGGCCTATCAAATCATGTGTCAGCTGTCCAATCTTCTAAGTGTTTCAACATGGCGACTGACAGGACTTTGTTCTTAAGGAAGAATTTAGAATGGGCCCACTCTGTGCAATGTGGTAGTTTTTGATTCGACAAAATGGTTGATAAGGCAGGGTTGGGTCAAGTTTTAAAGGCATCTATGATAGATTCAAAATCAACAGTGGGTGTATGATTGCATGGAATATTTCCAAGCTATGTGATTATATGATGATCATCCAATTTTCTTGGCGATATGATGTTTCTCAGTGGGTCCACTACTAGGAGTGCACAAATGGTGGCTTTTCATTGGTTGAACTAGATGGTGAGTTGGATTTTGTCAGCGGGACCCTACATTCAATAGATTCAAGATCTAATGGCTGGCATAAAAGTGCATGGAATATTATTCTTCTATAAGATCATGTGATGTCCATCAATTCAATATCAAACCATAAGGGAAGGTAGTGGGACCATTTGTCAGGTGTTTCTAATTTGTGATGTTCTTATTGGTCAACATGGATAGTGACAAGGATGTGTCAATGGGCTTGAATCTTTCAAGAGGAAAAGGAAGATCTACGATTGTCACTTTATCACATGAAATCTTTCAAGGCCATGTGATCATGTGACCACCATTTAATTTAAATGCTTACTAGGTGGGTCCTCTATCACCAGGTCACCAAATAAAAAGTAAAAGGGCTTGATAGTCAGCTTTCCCTCAGCCGCTAGATCTCTAGGTTGGGTAATCGCTGAATGTTTTTAAAGAATTAATAAAGTTCACAAGACTCAGATTAGACTATGGTCGCCAGGTCACTAGATGAAAAAATTGAAAGCTCCTATGGTCGCCAGATCAAGGAAAAAAGAAAAAGTGTTGCACAACTGAGAATATGATCTTAGTCGCGTAATCTCAAGATGAATTCAAAAGGTTTGATGGTAGTTAGTTTCCTTGCAGTCGCATAATCTCATGATGATGTTGTAGTTAGTGATTTTGTCTCGCGACTTAAACTTTCTTCTGTCATGTGATCTCTGAATAGTTTGGTGGTTTGGGAGTAGACCGTGAGATCATGAGACTATTTAGTCATATAATCGCTAAGTATAACTTGAGGTTAAGCTGTGAGGCCTAGTAAAGTGAAGAGATCTGACGGTCATGATATAAAGCAAGCCCAAATTTGAATGTTGGCCATTGATATGCTGTCTGGTGCCATAATATAGCCGTTTCTCCTAAATTTGAATATTTTAAGGGTTTCTCAGTGACTAAGGACTGGTTTTTAATTCTTGGGCGGCTAGATTTGGTAGATATGATTTCGTCGACTATTGCAGAGTGGTCTAGAAAGTCTGATAATTGATTACAGAGGGTTTGTACCATGAGAAAGTGGGTAAAGGTTGCTTGAGGCATGTTGCAGGTGGACAATTAGATTGATAGACTTGGTAAATTATGATCTTCGATACACTATTCTAAAAGATATCATAAAGGAAGATCATTGTAGGATCTATTTGCTCTAGGTTTCTTGGTTTTCCCTCCAATGAATTAAATTCTGATTGAAGTTGATTGGTTTTCTAGTTGAAACCTTTACCCTAGTCATACGTAGCTTGTTGCATCCTAATTTTTGGGATTCCAAGATGACTAGTGGTATATATTGTAGAAGTTTTTATTTTTGTTGTTGTTGATGTTATGTTGAAAATCAATGTAAAAGACTAAACAAGGAGAGCCTATATTTTGGGTTTGTTTCCTAGCATTTTGTTGTTCTGGTAATATATAGATTCTGCAAATTTTAATGAGAATACACTTGAATTCGAATCTCAGATTCATGTTTGTCTTCTTGTTTTGATCTTGGGCTCATATATGTTAATTTCACAAAGTGAGTTAGCATATGGTAAACAAAGAGTATTGTGGAATTATATTTTAGTTCCTAACAAATTTAGGATTAAAGTCTTTAAGGTAGTTTCAGTGAGTTCAGGGTTGGACAAGAATTTGATGATCAGGTTTGGGAGTGAGAGGGATAATAGGCAAAGCACTTATTCTAAATTCAAGAGTGTTTGAGTTAGGATTCTCAGTTGATATATGTTATTGGGTGACTCTATGCCCTAGGTTAAGGCACTGATCTATTCTTTAGAAGTAGTTCATCATCATCAATGACACATTTAAATGATAAGATCTTTAAAACTAGTTTGTGAAGGGTATAGTTGTATAGTGTTTTGTGACTCCTTTGAAGAAGTGAGTCAAAGATACACCCACCTAAGCATCTAGGCTCAAAGTGTAGGAGGATACTTGTTGATCCTTGTTAATTCACCCTTTTCCTTGTAGACTTTGGAGTGGTGATAGAGTCAGTGACATTAGTTTGTCAATCATAGTGTAAAGCTACAAGTAGAAAGAAAAGACAACCAACATCAGGATCAAGGTTATAGGAGGTATCTGGCGGAGTAATACAAGAGAAATGAGGCCAAACTTGTTGAGGGGTTGGAGGCACAAAAGAAGGTTTATCAAAGGGAGCTATAAGACTAGAAGAGGCACTATGAAGAGATTTTGGAGGCACAAAAAAGGCATATGTGGATGCAAGAAAAGGATTAGTTTGATGCTAGATGGAAGTAGTATGAAGAGGTCATTATAGGACAACAACAAAGTCAAGTAGCCCTTGCAAGAAATCTCATAACACTAAGGAAGGTTTGTGAAGAAAATTTAATGAAGGTTAGTGTTGCTACAACTACAAAAGAAGAAGATTTTCAAAGGACATTAGCAGCCCATAATGAGTTTTATGATAAAAAATTACAAGAGTACAAAGTGATAATAGAGCTCCTAATTCTAAAGGGTACAAATGATAAAGAGGCTCATCAAATACAACTTGAAAGGCTCTTTGTAAAGAAAAGAAAGAAACTATATTAGAGTTATCTAATGAATCTCATAATGTTGCCAAGTAGACCATTGAATTGGAGGCTGATTTATTTAAGGAGCTGCCTTGTTTTTTTGAAGATGAAAACACTCCTAATATGCCACTCATCTTAGTTGTTGAAGGACAAAGAAAGGAATGTTCTCCTGAAAAGAAGCCTACTGCCAAGGATGTTGACAAGAGAGATGATGTAGAAGATGAGGCTCATCTGCATGAATTGGTAGGTAGAGATTTTGACAGCAGCAAAAAGAGCCCCTAGTTCATTCTTTCTAGGGGTTTCCCTTTAAGGTACTTAGTAGGAATGGAGGTCAGCCATGAAAAAATAGTCATGTTTGTGTCCAAACATGAGTGTTCAAATAAAGCCAAAGCTAAATGTGAGCTTGCAGTTTGGAAAGGACAAGCTCAACTCACTTATCTACCCTTGGATAATGGAGATAAGAATATGTTGGTGGAGGTGAGTCGATTTTTTTATGTCTTTCAAGGGGTAGTGCATCAGTTCTTCACACAACTATGTGTACTTCATTCCTTATTCTCTATCCTCATGCATGTAAAATATTGTATCCTAAGCAGGAAAGGTAGTTACTTCAACATACCAGTGAATGGTTTCATTTAACCAAGTTTTTGAATTGATTAGTTTAGGTTAGGATAGGTTTCCCTTCTTTCTTCCTATTTTCTAGGTTAGTTTCCCTGCTTTCCAAGAAGTGCTCGTGCACATTTTTGTCCCTCCTAGTTTTAGTTATGTCTCTCTATCAAAGGTCCTTATGTTCTAGAGATGACTCCATGCCCAATGAATTGCATCAAGGCCACTGGTCTAATGTCTAGCAGGCTGACATCCCATAGAAATTGCCAAAATGTTACCCAAAATTTCCTATCATACAATTTTGGCCATAATCTTGTTTTCACTTGTGAAGGAGATCCAAAAAGTTTTATGGTTTGTGACCTTGGCCCCATGTTACTCAATGTGCCACCATGCTCTAGTTCTAATCGCATACACTAATTCATAAAACCCAGGAAGATATTCAAGTTTTTAGGGTCTGTGGGGACATAGTTTATGTCGAGTGGTGTCAAATTTGTCTAAGTATAAAAAACCCTTGATGTTTTCTATTTCTCTGATGATTTTTCAGTTTTAAGTGAAAACCCTACTTTTTTTCGACCTTGTGCCTTTTCATCTATGCACTTATCTCTGATGTCAACATTTTTCATCTGCTACGACTGCGTGGGACCCGATTCTTCTTGGTTGTGCAGTCGCTTGATCTCCAATTTTTTTGGTAGTTAAGCCTTTATTTTAGTGATTAGGTGACTGTGTAGTTGCTTGATCAGTTGTTTCTGGTGGTTAGGTTCTTTTTTTCAGTGACCCAATGTTTTCACAATCACATATTCATACAACCCTTGCAGGCAGTTAATGTTTTGACTGGCAGTCTTAGTTCTAACTTGGAGGTTAAAGTGTAAAAGGATCTATGGTTGCCACATGATCATAAGGAATATTCTTCCCCTTTATGATCTTGTGATAGCCATTTGATGGAAAGGTGATTTGACAAGTGGGTCCAAGGTGCCACTCATGCAACGATGCTCATTTCTAATTGGCTGAGGGGTGATGACGAGGACATTTGGTGGGCTTGAAGTATTCAAGATGGGTGGAAATGACATGTGATCTATTGTTGTCACATGATCATAAGGAATATTCTTCCCCTTTGTGATCATGCGACCACCATCTGATTTGAGATAATTGTGTCATGGGTCTAAGTGTTGTTAGAAGTTGTTGAGTTGTTCATTTCTCATTGGTCACCGAAGTGGTGATGTGGCCGATGATTTTTTAGGAGGCTTGTGACTATTATAAGGGATGATCTAGGTCATCTGATCTACCAAGAAGAATGTGATCGATGGTCATGTTTTAAACTTGGACCTGACAGCCGTTGGAGCTTGAATTTGAATCCTTCTGTGAGGTTTTCACCAGTGTTTGATCCAATGGGTTGTATGCAAAGTGGGGGTAGCTCAGAATTGATTTTTCTAGGATAGTTGCAGGTTGTGAAGATGATGAGGAAGATCAAAGTGGTCACTACGTGTTGATTCTTGCTTCATGAGGTACCATGACAATGATTTTGCGCTACTGGCATTAAAGGGTTGGTACCACCTATGACCGCTTATACTTTTAAATTCAAAATGTCTATGATGATCAAATTTGAACATTCATGGCAAACCTGATTCAGCTAGATCAAGGGTCATGGTGGTGGCATGAAGCTTTCAATTTGCAGCAAAGTGGTTAGATCAAGGTGGCTCATCCGTAGATAGTTGTGTTAGTGGAATTATGTACAAGGACATATATCTGATCATCAAAGATATTTCAAGATGCATTTATGATTAGATATGATAGAATTGAGGTTTTCTATTATTATATGAAGATCTATGTAACCCTAGTAAGATTTTTGACTCCTGCCTACGTGCAAAGGAGATGTATATATTATTTTTTGGAGCTTTTAGAGCGGAGAGTTTTACAATTGTAAAAAGAGTTTCTCTTTCTTAGGAGCTATCCATGGCATTTTTTCTACCCTCTAGCTTTTATAGTCTATAACCTTTAATTGAAATCTTACATTCAATAGAGGCTATCTGTTGCATTTGTTCTACCCTCTGGTCTTTCCCTTGTCTGTATTTCTCTTATTGAGTATAATATAGTGACCTTGTTAGAGAAATCTTGGAGTTCCAGAGCCCTTCTTTCTTTCATCTTATATGTGCACTACTATGTCTAATTTGATTTGAGTGAGTTTGTGGGTATACTTCAACCCCCTATCATTTTGTCTCATTCTTGTGCCCTTTTCCTGAAGAGAACATTTTCTTGCAGGTGACAGTCCATGTCTTTTGTTTAGGCCTCTTTATCAAACACTTATGCAAGCTTGTTTAGGAAGATTGTGTTCTATTAGATCTGAGAGCCTTCATGCTAATTTGGTCAGTGTATTGTGTTCATTTCATTTCAGTGTATCACCTAGTAGGTAGTTTCCTTTCAGTCTTTTCCCTTTTCAAGCATTCCTTCTATCCCTTTTCCCTCAAAGTTTACTTTCCTTTCTAGAAGCAAATTAAGGTGATTATCCAAGAGGAACTAGCCTAGAACCTGGAGGTCTCATCTTAGTTAGCATAGGTCCCACAACCTGAAGATGATTCCCATGTTATACTAAGTTATCAAGACCAAGAGAGCTTGAAACAAGGGTGCAAACTTAGTGTATAATAGTTGTATAGGCCCATTTTACTCCTATTACCAAACTCATAAATGACCATTAACATATCATTACACAATATCTTTCATATATCACACATGTAACATATGTAACATATAATAGCATGTCCAAAGGTACAATTTTAAGCACATAAAGTCCAAAAATGTTAAAGTTAAAACTACTAGAAAAACACCATTTTCAAGACTTGTCATATTGACATCAATGAGAATGTTCTACTCCATATCTCCAAAATAAAATACAAACTTAATGGTTTTACAAGATATTTTTTAAGATTGGATTATAGATCCTTTCTTTTGATGTTTATTTTGTGTACTTTTTCATCTTCATATCAAAATTGGGTTAAAATTTACCTACACATTTTTATTTTGGATCAATTATTTGCATATGCCTCTTAAACACGAATGAACATTTACATATTTTATCCTCTCACATCTTAGGGTGATTTTAAAGATAAAAAATAAGTGTTATATGTTTTTCTTCATTTCAAGGGACCTATTTGGGGATTCCATTACCCAAAGAGATAACATTTACTCTAGTATTGAAATAGTATATAAATAGGAGAAGGTGAATATAAATACATGTCTCTTGAAATTTTGGGCTTTACCTTACAGTCTAATTCCCCAAGAAAATTCTAACTTGGAGAAGTGAAAGATTAAAAGGTGGGTTACACTCTTCTCCCATTTGTTTTGACATTTCTTCAATTTCAAATTTATATGTTAGGCTTCACATTCCCTTGTACATATATAGGTGATTTCATAGAACATCCTAGCTAGCCTATTTTCAGATATTTTAATCATATGTTAATGTGGTGAAAGGGATGTGTATTTTCAATGTCATGAATTCTATAACTTTATAATTTCATAATATGCTCAGAGCCACTTTTGTTGTTGCACCTAATTTATGCTTGACTATGCTTAATTTTAGAGCTTCTTTTATAAACTTTGTAAATTTCCCTATCCACAATTATTTTAAGAGTTCATTTTTCCAAGTTTAGTGCATTGGCCACCTGTGCTAAGAAAATTGGACCCAATATTTGAAAGGTGAATGTCACACATACAAAAAGTGGGTGTTGTGTGTCTCATGTATGCGCTCTATTATTACTTATTTTGATCCAACTCAGGCTCTAGTTATGGATTTTATGATTGTTCATATTAAACCTTTTGCAGTGGCCTATATATGATTTCACTTCTTTTATGGTTGAGATGTATGTTTTTTTAACTCAATGATGATTATCTACGTGATGATTCTTTGATGATGACATAACTATATGATTTGGAAAATATTTTATTTTTTTATGGATTTAGTCATCCCTTGATGATATACTAATATTGTGCTGGTAATTTATTGAGATGTTGAGTTGTTGGGATATTGTTATGGTGTGTTGGTATTATGATGATAGATGGTGTTTTATATTTGGCACTACTTGAAATTTTATGATGAATGGAGTGTGGTGCTCTATTTCATGTGTTATGATCTAGTGATTTGTTTATTTTTAGAAACCTATCTATGGAATTACTCATGTGTTCAATATATCGATTAAATGATGTTATTGTTAGTTAATGATTTCAATTATATATTATATTAAATTGTTGATGTTTAACAATGTTTAACATTATTTATTAGATAAGATTATTTATGTGATTTTTAAATGATGACTAATGGTGATACACAATGGTTAATGTTATTTACTATTGATTATTAAAGTAAAGGATAAATTACACAAGTATTGATCTTGGGTGAGAAGAGGGTAGTTTCATAACATTAATTGAATGATTATGCTACTTGTAAAGTAAGAAATTGTTAGGAATGCTAGGATGTAGACCACTCACCAAAATCTAACACACAATAGAATATAAAACCTCTAACAAGGTCAATCTGATTAGCACATCCAAGAAAGTAAGGGCACCAATCTGTGATTTACACAATGTAGGGTTTTGGATTCTTTTTGATAGGAAAGATAAAAAAATGTAAATATGATCTATGAAGTTAAGTGAAAAGGAAAACCTATAGAATTGACTCACCTTGAAGTTAGAAGAGGGAAAATAACCTTCAGATCTAAATTTGACTATTGTTGGGATGTTGGAATCAGGTGTGTATCATCTTAAAATGGAAGCACTTCCATGATAAGAGTATTTATCCCTCCAATTAAGTGGTTTGGTATCACATCAGATCCCTTGAATGGATCTTTTCTTTGATCTAGCTTTATCCCCACTTTCCACTTCTTTTCTGCTTCATTCTAGGTGAAATTAGGGTTAGGATCCCAAGGATTCTCCTTAATTTCCCTCTTCCATGTATCTATTTTCTAGGTAGGATTTAGAAATAGATCCTCCTAGCCTTTGTCATAGTAATCATAGGATTTTATGTCTGTCCCTGACATTCTATCCTATTCTGGCATCAGTTTTAGGCTTTTGGGCATCCTCGGGACCTCCTGACTTGGTTCTGAGCCAATCTAGGACCAGGGTCAAATTTGAAGTCAAACCTAACTAGGTCAGGGTCGAGGATGAACTTGACTAGGTCAAGGTTGAGCTCAAATCTAGTCAGGTCCAACATCAATTTTGCCCCATTTCTCCAAATTTCCAATTTCTAGAATTTTTGGGCTTCGGGCTATTTGGTTTCCCGCCTCCAGATTAATCAATTTGGGTTTTCAGATGGTAAATACTTTAATTGCATTTAATCTAGGTATATTTTCTAAAGGTTATGACCTAATTGGGATTTAATTCTCCAAGGTGGCCCCTTTAGAGGAGTGTGCCCTAGTTCACTATAAAAAGAGGCCTTCCTCTCTCATTTCATCATCTCAAGTTTTCATGCTCAAGCACTCCCAAGTAAAGTGATCAAGCATCCATTCATTCAAGCATTCAAGTCTTCTTCTCCATCCAATTTCTCCATTGAAGATCAAGGATTCAAGCATTCAAGCCATTGAAGGGATTTGGTTCAAGCATTCAAGATTCATCATTCAAACCCTAGATCTAGCCATTATGATGGTGTGATCTTCCTTCAAAGTCCTTTGTTCATCTTCAAGATCCATTTCATTCTTTTATCAAGGTGGATTCTAAGCATACAATCATGGAGGTTTGATTTACATTTATTTTTTTGTTCAAGCTTTCATATCAATATACTTGTTTACATTCAAAATACAATTGTATATCTATTGAATTGCATAGCTTCACTGTTAGATCCTTTTCTACTACTTGCTAGCATTCCTATTTCAATTTCAAAATTAACGTTGATTCCAAACAGGGGTTTGAACTTCACAAACCCCTCAAACAAACAACAAAAAATATCTTTTTCTTGCATGTACAGGTGTGGAATTTTAGATCTAAGAGCAAATTTGGATACCCTTTTCAGCAAACTTTCAGGATCTGTGAACAGAATTCGAATGGGACTTCAAATAAAGAATGTGGTATTTGACCTTTTATGAGGGTCAAACCTGAGCTAAGCCATCTTGTGGAAATATTTTTGGGTTTTCTCTATCTCGACATTTCTAGTCCAGGATAGGTTTCAAATTTTCCTGAAAGTGTACATAGACAGCAGAATTTAACATTTTCTAGATCTGCCCTAATTTGAGGTTAGTATTTAATATCTCTCTTCCATATTAAACATAATAATTCTCTTCCATAGGGAAATATTGGATTTAATATCTCTCTTCCATATTAAACAAAAAATTTATTTGATTGTTTATTAACCTCTTGGTTGATCAAATCAGATATCTTCTTTGGGGAATTTGGGTTTGAGAATAGATCTCATATTTCCCCCTTTACATCTGAATAGTGGTGAATCCATTTTACCTCTATTCATTTTGGTGAACCCCACATACTTACTGTCCTTTTCTTTTGTGGAATTAGATACCCTATCATGTTAGATTTTAGTTCCTTTCTTGCATTTAGATTAGATCTATTTTTTTCTCTTGCATTTTAAAATTCAAAAATCCAAAAAAAAATCTATATAATTAACAAAATCCAAAAACATTTCTTGCATTACTATGGCAATTGTTAAGATTCTTTGGTGTGTAGTAATGTTATTTATTACTCTTCTTTTAGCATCCCTTTATAATACCTATGATGTCTATGAGAGTATCATTCACTTCATTATGTTGATGACCCTTCACTTTGCCCTTGCTTATGCTTTTGTGAAGTTAACCGACACTAGTTTGCCTACATTTAAAACTTTTGTTAAAGATTTACGTGGTAGCCTTATTCATCTTTTGGATTTTGTGAAGAATTAGGTAGATGATACACCATCTTCTAATCTTCCTAATCCTAATCCTAATACTATCAATCCTAATCCTAATCCTAATATTCCTATTCCGATACATAATTCTCCATCTGTTAATCCTCGCTCTTCCCATACTTATGATGGGATTCAAGCTATTGTTTAGGATGCGGATGTGCAAGATTTTTT
Organism: Chamaecyparis obtusa; assembly: GCA_027943335.1. Classification (NCBI taxonomy): domain Eukaryota; kingdom Viridiplantae; phylum Streptophyta; class Pinopsida; order Cupressales; family Cupressaceae; genus Chamaecyparis; species Chamaecyparis obtusa. The sequence continues at coordinate 75,375 of BSBK01010279.1, forward strand.
TGATTTGCCTTCTCCTCCGATTCATGATGATATTAGAGGAAAGGGTAAAGAAACTTTTTCAAAACCTATGATCCCACCTTATGTGACCTTTACTCATTAACATGATAAACAGTCACCTCCTATAGAAGCTTTACATGATATGTACACTACTGGATATAATATGGTGACTAAACAAGCTTATAAAGGTTTAGGGCTAGGTGTTAATGAGCATGGTATTAGATTTTCAGTTCATATACCCCCTAACTGAATATGTATGGTGTTGGGTGTTTAAAGTATCAAGTTAAGGTAGCTGATGCTAAAAATCATCCTGCTCTCCTCACACCTATCTTAGATAACCCTAATATTCATCAAGAAATTGATAAAAAGGTATATATCAAGATAATGAATTCCAAGAAAGAAATCTTTCCACCTATGCTGATAGACGCTCTGTAAAAATATAAATGTCCTTTTCATTATAGTAACAAACAATTACTTGCTGATTGTAAACATTTCAAGTCATATGTTAGAGAAAGAGCCACTTTAGGAATTATATCACACTCTCATGTAGTTTTATAATTTCTTCATAATTTTGATATAGGGGATTCCCCACCTTTAGATATAATTTAGATGCTCTTCTCCTCTTGTCTCATGACTAGGGGGAAAGGGGTGTATCTTTATCCAGTCTCCTAAGATCCATTATTTCTTTTATTAGGGCTTAATTGGTATTCTATCTCTTCTATCCTTTTTCTATGGTTTTGCATTATGTTTTTAATCATCCATAGAATATTTAAAGATATCTTTTTGAAGACATTTATTTTGCAAAGGTATCCCTTGTCCCTAGCTCTTGGGGGCAAGGTACCTCTTTCTTTCTCTTTGTCTAGGGAACTACTTTCCTTAGCTTACTGGTATTTGTTTATATTGTAACATTATTTCAACATATTGATAGATGTTCTGACTATGGCTAAGCATTTTACATGAGAAGTTGTTTCCTAAGTCATCAACTCTTCTCCATCTTGCAAATTATGTTCTTTATAAAATCTCACCCTTTCTTTGGTGTTAGATTTGTTTCCCTCATTCCAAAGATTCCTATTCCTCTTATTTTATAGGGCCTTGATGATTTAATCTTTGTTCCCGTTGTTGAAAGATGATATTTTATCTAAAGCACTCCTCTTTGGTGGGGGGTCTTTTTGATAAGATCTCTTTCTTTGAGGATAATTTTTCCATGAGTGACATATTCTTTTCATGATTATCTATATTCTTGGATGTAGGGGTCACTATCCCTAACTCAGGATATGGTGTATATTATTGCTAAATAGGATATGTCCTTGTATTATGAAATAGGTATCCTCTTCTATCTCTATCCTACACTTGGGGGGCAAGGATGCCATTTCCTTCTATCTTTATGATTCACCTCTTTCCTTGGGTATGCAATAGTTATCTATTATGTGATGTCCAATCATACATGAAAATTTTGGTTTTCATTAAGGAACCATTTCCTTGATCATACCCTATTTTGTTGTTTGACATTGGGTTTTCATGGTTGATATATCTCTCACCCTGGAAACTAAACAGTGTGCTATCCCTCATAAGGGTTACTTTCTTTTCACTTCTTGCATGATATCTCTTTGCATTCATCCCTTCCATGACCTCATAGTAGTTGTGACCTTCTTGGCTTGGACTGAGTGTTGTTTGTGGATATTGTCTTGATGCTGAAGAAGGCTTTATCCTTGTTCTTTTCTTTCCTTAACATGTCAAAATAGTATGTTTTTTCCATATTAAGGAGGGGGGCATATATAGCACCTCCCTTGTACTATAGTTTTTTATTTTTATATGCTAAATCTTGGAAGGTAACACACATAAGTTGCTAAATCCTGAAAAGAAATGCATTTATATGCTAAATCTTCCAAAGGTAATGGACATAAGTTGCTAAATCCTGAGGAGACACACATTTTTCAAAATTTTCAATATTCTAAATCTTCTAAAGGTAATGCACATAAGTTGCTAAATCCTAAAGAGACACACATTTCCAATTTCAAATATTCTAAATCTTGGAAGGTAACACACATAAGTTTCTAAATCCTAAAAAGACATGCACCTATATGCTAAATCTTACAAATGTAATGCACATAAGTTGCTAAATCCTGAGGAGACATCTAGTTTATATTCATGGTGATACAAGAAGGTGGATCTATGGGTATTCCAGAAGCCATCAGAAGACACATTAAAATTACAAGCATAGTTTATGGGTGAACCTATTGGGCTCTCCCTCCAAGGTGATTCACGGTAAGGTGACCATCTTATAGGGCGAGCTAATCACTTTCTCCTTTCTCTCTTTTCTGCTTTCATGCTAGTAGGATATGATCATGAAGCTATGTTATTTATAGTGTTTCTCATGTCTTTCTTATGTAAACATCTATGTTTTTATGATAGCTTTCCAAATATGATATTAGTATGAGGAATATTTCTTAGCAAGGTTTCTTATCATAATTGATTTGGGTTGTTTAGTACTAACCCTAGTTCTGTTGGCACCCTCATGCATGTATGTTGAGTTAGAGTACTTAGTTTAGGGGCTTGTGTCCTTAGCTAAGTTTTATTTTATGTCACTATGAATCCACTTGGATCTCCTCTTTCTTCTCCTTTACCAAGAGTTTGCATCGAGTCCATACTCTTACTAAAGTGGGGGCTTAATGTATCATCTTAAAATGGAACCACTTCCATGATAAGAGCATTTAGCCCTCTGAGTAAGTGGTTTGGGGTCACATTGGATGCCTTGAATGGATCTTTTCTTAGATCTGGATTTCTCCCCGCTTTCCACTTCTTTTCTGCTTCATTCTAGGTAAAATTAGGGTTAGGATCTTGAGGATTCTCCTTAATTTCCCTCTTCCATGGCTCTATTTTCTAGGTAGGATTTAGAAATAGATCCTCCTAACCTTCATCACAATAATCATAGGATTTTATGTCCATCCCTAACAATATATCTTATTCTAGCATCAGTTTTAGGTTTCTGGGCATCCCCGGGACCTCCTGACTTGGTTCTGAGCCAATCTAGGACCAGGGTTAGACTCAAGTTTGATCCTGAGTAGGTCAAGGTTGAGGTTGAACCTAAATAGGTCAAGTCCAAACTTTATTTTTACCCCTTTCTCCAAATTTCCAATTTCCAAAATTTATAAGCTTCGGGCCTCTGGGATATTTTGATTCCCGCCTTCAGGTTAATCATTCCGAGTTTCAGGATGGTAAATCCTTTAATTTCATTTAATCTAGGTATATTTTCTAAAGGTTAGGACATAATTGGGATTTAATTCTCCAAGGTGGCCCCTCTAGAGGAGTGTACCCTAGTTCACTATAAAAGGAGGCCTTCCTCTCTGATTTCATCATCTCAAGTTTTCATGCTCAAGAACTCCCAAGTAAGGTGATCAAGCATCCATTCATTCAAGCATTTAATTCTTCTTCTCTATCCAAGTTCTCCATTGAAGATCAAGGATTCAAGCATTCAAGCCATTGAAGGGATTTGGTTCAAGCATTCAAGATTCATCATTCAAACCCTAGATCTAGCCATTATGATGGTGTGATCTTCCTTCAAAGTCCTTTGTTCATCTTCAAGATCCATTTCATTCTCTTATCAAGGTGGATTCTAAGCATACAATCATGGAGGATTGATTTACATTTATTATTTTTTTCAAGCTTTCATATCAATATACTTGTTTATATTCAAAATACAATTGCATATCTATTGAATTACATAGCTTCATTGTTAGATCCTTTTCTAGTACTTGCTAGCATTCCTATTTCAATTTCAATATTAAGGTTGATTTCATACTGGGGTTTGACAAAGGCAAACCCCTCAAAAAAACAATAAAAACTCTCTTTATTTTGTAGGTACAGGTGTGGAATTTTGGATCTGAGAGCGAATTTGGATACCCTTTTTGATAAACTTCCAGGATCTGTGAACATAATTTGAATCGGACTTCAAATAAAGAATGTGGTATTTGACCTTTTATGAGGGTCAAACCCAAGCTGAGCCATCTGGAGAAAATATTTCTAGGTTTTCTCTATCTCATCATTTCTAGTCCAAGGTAGGTTTCAAATTTCCCCAAAAGTGTACACAGACATCAAAATTCAACATTTTCTAGATCTACCCTAATTTGAGGTTAGTATTTGTATTTCAATTCCAAGTATAACATAATAATTCTCCTCCATAGGGAAATATTGGATTTACTCTCTCTCTCTTCCATATTAACCAACAAATTGATTTGATTGTGTATTAACCTCTCGGTTGATCAAATTGGATCTCTTCTTTGGGGAATTTGGGTTTGAGAATAGATCTCATATTTCCCCCTTTACATTTGAATAGTGGTGAATCCATTTTACCTCTATTCATAATGGTGAGCCAAACATAGTTACTCTCCTTTTCTTTTGTGTAAATAGATGCCCTATTGTTTTATATTTTAGATCCTTTCTTGTATTTAGATTAGATCTAGTTTTTTCTCTTGCATTTTAAAATTCAAAAATCCAAAAAATAATCTATATAATTAACAAAATCCAAAAACATTTCTTGCATTACTGTGGTGATTGTTAAGATGCTTTGGTGTGTAGTTATGTTCTTTATTACTCTTCTTTTAGCATCCCTTTTTAATACCTATGATTTCTATGAGAGTATCATTCACTTCATTATGTTGATGACCCTTCACTTTTCCCTTGCTTATGCATTTGTGAAGTTAACCGACACTAGCCTACCTACATTTAAAAATTTTGTTAAAGATTTATGTGGTAGCCTAATTCATCTTTTGGATTATGTGAAGAATTGGGTAGATGATACACCATCTCCTAATCTTCCGAATCCTAATACTATCAATCCTAATCCTAATCCTAATCTTCCTATTTTGATACATAATTCTCCTTCTGTTAATCCTCTTTCTTCCCATACTTATAATGGGATTCAAGCTATTGTTCATGGTGTGGATGTGCAAGATTTTTTTGATTTGCCTTCTCCTTTGATTCATGGTGATATTAGAGGAAAGCATAAAGAAATTTTTTCAAAACCTACTATCCCCCCTTATGTGACCTTTACTCATGAACATGATAAACAATCACCTCCTATAGAAGCTTTACATGATATGTACACTACTGGATATAATATGGTGACTAAACAAGGTTATAAGGTTTAGGACTAGGTGTTAATGTGCATGGTATTAGATTTTTGGGTCATATACCCCCTAAATTGAATATGTATGGTATTGGGTGTTCAAAATCTCATGTTAAGGTAGGTGATGCTAAACATCATCCTCCTCTCCTCACATCTATCTTAGATAAGCCTAATATTCGTCAAGAAATTGCTAAAAAGGTATATATTGAGCTATTGAATTCTAAGAAAGAAATATTTTGACCTATGCCAATAGATGCTCTCTAAAAATATAAATGCCCTTTTCATTATAGTAACAAACAATTACTTGCTGATTGTAAACATTTCAAGTCGTATGTTAGAGAAAGAACCGTTTAGGAATTATATAACTCTTGTGCAGTTTTACAATTTCTTCATAATTTTGATATAGGGGATTCCCCTCCTTTAGATATAATGTAGATGTTTTTCTCCTCTTGTCTCATGACTGGGGGCAAGAGGTGTATCTTTATCCAGTCTCCTAGGATCCATTAGGTCTTTTATTAGGGCTTAATTGGTATTATGTCTCTTCTATACTTTTTCCATGGTTTTTCATTATGTTTTTAATCATCCATAGAATATTTCAAGATATCTTTTCTAAGACACTTTTTCTGCAAAGGTATCCCTTGTCTCTATCTCTCGCAGGCAAGGTACCTCTTTCTTTCTCTTTGTCTATGGAACTGCTTTCCTTAGCTTAGTGGTATTTGTTTATATTGTAACATTATTTCAACATACTGATAGATGATTTGACTATGGATAACCTTTTTACATGATAAGTTGTTGTCCCAAGTCATCACTTCTTCTCCATGTTGCAAATTATGTTCTTTATAAAATCTCACCCTTGCTTTGGTGTTAGATTTGTTTCCCTCATTCCAAAGATTCCTATTCATCTTTTTTGCAGGGGGCTTGATGATTGAATCTTTGTTCCCATTGTTGAAAGATGATATTTTATCTAAAGCACTCCTCTTTGGTGGGGGGTCTTGTTGATAAGATCTCTTTCTTTGAGGATCCTTTTTCCATGAGTGACATGTGATTTTCATGATTATCTATATTCTTGGATGTAGGGGTCACTATCCCTCACTCAAGATATGGTGTACATTGTTGCTAGACAAGATATCTCCTTGTATTATGAAATAGGTATCCTCTTATATCTTTTTCCTACACTTGGGGGGAAAGGATGCCATTTCCTTTTGTCTTTTTGGGATTCCCCTCTTTCCTTGGGTAAGAAGTAGTTATCTATTATGTGATGTCCAATCATACATGAAGATTTTGGTTTGCATTAAGCAGCCATGTCCTTGATCATACCCTATTTTGTTGTTTGACATTGGGTTTTCATGGTTGATATATCTCCACCCTGGAAACTGAACAGTGTGCTATCCCTGATAAGGGCTACTTTCTTTTCACTTCTTTCATGATATCTCTTTGCATTCCTCCCTTCCATGACCTCATAGGAGCTATGAATTCTTGTCTTGGACTGAGTGTTGTTAGTGGATATTGTCTTGAAGCTGAAGAAGGCTTTATCCTTGTTCTTTTCTTTCCTTAACATGTCAAATAGTATGTTTTTGCCATATTAAGGAGGGGGGCATATATATGGCCTCCCTTATACTATATTTTTTATTTTTGTATGCTAAATATTGGAAGGTAATGCACATAAGATTCTAAATCTTGAAAAGACATGCATTTATATGCTAAATCTTTCGAAGGTAATGCACATAAGTTGTTAAATCCTGAGGAGACACGCATTTTTCAAATTTTTCAATATGCTAAATCATCTGAAGGTAATGCACATAAGTTGCTAAATCCTGAAGAGACATGCATTTCTAATTTCAAATATGCTAAATCTTGGAAGGTAATGCACATAACTTGCTAAATCCTCAAAAGACACACACCTATATGCTAAATCTTCCAAAGGTGACGCACATAAGTTGATATATCCTGAGGAGACATGCATTTTATATTCATGGTGATACAAGAAGGTGGATCCATGGGTATTCCAGAAGCTATCAGAGGATGCATTACAATTACAATCATACTTTATGGGTGAACCTATTAGGCTCTCCCTCCAGGGTGATTCATGGTAAGGTGGGCAGCTTACTAGGCAAGGTAATCACTTTCTCCTTTCTCTTTGTTTTGCTTTCATGCTAGTAGGATAGGATCATGAAGCTAATCCTTAGTTTAGGGGCTTGTGTCCTTAGCTAAGTGTTATTTTATCTCTCTATGAATCCACTTGGATCTCCTCTTTCTTCTCCTTTACCAAGATTTTGCATCGAGTCCATACTCATGCTAAAGTGGGGGCTTAATATATCATCTTAAAATGGAAGAACTTCCATGATAAGAGCATTTAGCCCTCTGAGTAAGTGGTTTGGGGTCACATCAGATGTCTTGAATGGATCTTTTCCTTGATCTAGCTTTCTCCCCACTTTCCACTTCTTTTCTACTTCATTCTAGGTGAAATTAGGGTTAGGATCCCGAGGATTCTCCTTAATTTCCCTCTTCCATGGCTCTATTTTCTAGTTAGGATTTAGAAATAGATCCTCCTAACCTTCATCACAGTAATCATAGGATTTTATGTATGTCCCTGACATTCTATCCTATTTTGGCATCAGTTTTAGGTTACTGGGCATCCCCGGGACCTCCTGACTTGGTTGTAAACCAATCTAGGATTAGGGTCAGATTCCAGGTCAAACCTGACTAGGTCAGTGTCAAGCTTGAACCTAACTAGGTCATGTCCAACATCAATTTTTCCCCCTTTCTCCAAATTTCCAATTTCCAAAATTTTCGGGCTTTGGGATATTTGGTTTCCCACCTGCGGATTAATCATTTTGGGTTTCCGGATGGTAAATACTTTAATTTCATTTAATCTAGGTATATTTTCTAAAGGTTAGGACCTAATTGGGATTTAATTCTCCAAGGTGGCCCTCTAGAGGAGTGTGCCCTAGTTCACTATAAAAGGAGGCCTTCCTCTCTCATTTCATCATCTCAAGTTTTCATGCTCAAGCACTCCCAAGTAAGGTGAACAAGCATCCATTCATTCAAGCATTCAAGTCTTCTTCTCCATCAAACTTCTCCATTGAAGATCAAGGATTCAAGCATTCAAGCCACTGAAGGGATTTGGTTCAAGCATTGAAGGTTCATCATTCAATCCCTAGATCTATCCATTATGACGGTGTGATCTTCCTTCAAAGTCCTTTGTTCATCTTCAAGATCCATTTCATTCTCTTATCAAGGTGGATTCTAAGAATACAATCATGGAGGTTTGATTTACATTTATTGTTTTGTTCAAGCTTTCATATCAATATACTTATTTACATTCAAAATACAATTGCATATCTATTGAATTGCATAGCTTCATTGTTAGATCCCTTTCTACTACTTGCTAGCATTCCTATTTCAATTTCAATATTAAGGTTGATTCCAAACTGGGGTTTGACCAAGTCAAACCCATCAAACAAACAATAAAAACTCTCTTTATTTTGTAGGTACAGGTGTGGAATTTTGGATCTGAGAGTGAATTTGGATACCCTTTTCAGAAAACTTCCAGGATCTACAAACATAATTTGAATCGGACTTCAAATAAAGAATGTGGTATTTGACCTTTTATGAGGGGCAAACCTGAGCTGAGCTATCTAGAAGAAAGATTTCTTGGTTTTCTCTATCTTGGCATTTCCAGTCCAAGACAGGTTTTAGATTTCCCCAAAAGTGTACACAGACATCAGAATTCAACATTTTCTAGATCTGCCCTAATTTGAGGTTAGTATTTGTATTTCAATTCCAAGTATAACATAATAATTCTCCTCCATAGGGAAATATTGGATTTAATATCTCTCTTCCATATTAAACAACAAATTGATTCAATTGTGTATTAACCTCTCGGTTGATCAAATTAGATCTCTTCTTTAGGGAATTTGGGTTTGAGAATAGATCTCATATTTCCCCCTTTACATCTGAATAGTGGTGAATCCATTTTACCTCTATTCATTTTGGTGAACCTGACATACTTACTATCCTTTTCTTTTGTGGAATTAGATGCCTTATTGTGTTAGATTTTAGATTCTTTCTTGCATTTAGATTAGATCTAGTTTTTTCTCTTGCATTTTAAAATTCAAAAATCCAAAAAAAAATCTATATAATTAACAAAATCCAAAAACATTTCTTGCATTACTATGGCGATTGTTAAGATGCTTTGGTGTGTATTTATGTTCTTTATTACTCTTCTTTTAGAATCCATTTATAGTACCTATGATGTCTATGAGAGTATCATTCACTTCATTATGTTGATGACCCTTCACTTTTCCCTTGCTTATGCTTTTGTGAAGTTAATTGACACTAGTTTGCCTACACTTAAAACTTTTGTTAAAGATTTATGTGGTAGCCTTATTCATCTTTTGGATTATGTGAAGAAGTGGGTAGATGATACACCATCTCCTAATCTTCCTAATCATAATCCTATCAATCCTAATCGTAATCCTAATACTATCAATCCTAATCTTCCTATTCTGATACGTAATTCTCCATCTGTTAATCCTCACTCTTCACATACTTATGATGGGATTCAAGCTATTGTTCAGGATTTAGATGTGCAATATTTTTTTTATTTGCCTTCTCCTCCGATTCATGATGATATTAGAGGAAATGGTAAAGAAACTTTTTCAAAACCTATTATCCCACCATATGTGACCTTTACTCATGAACATGATAAAAAATCACCTCCTGTAGAAGATTTACATGATATGTACTCTACTAGATATAATATGGTGACTAAACAAGGTTAATAAGGTTTAGGGCTAGGTGTTAATGAGCATGGTATTATATTTTTGGTTCATATATCCCCTAAATTGAATATTTATGGTGTTGGGTGTTCAAAATCTCAAGTTAAGGTAGGTGATGCTAAATATCATCCTCCTCTCCTCACACCAATCTTAGATGAGCCTAATATTTGAAAAGAAATTGCTAAAAAGGTATATATTGAGCTGATGAATTACAAGAAGGAAATCTTTTGACCTATGCTAATAGATTCTCTCTACAAATATAAATGTCCTTTTCATTATAGTAACATACACTTACTTTCTGATTGTAAACATTTCAAGTCATATGTTAGAGAAAGAGCGGCTTTAGGAATTATATAACACCGTCGTACAATTTTACAATTTCTTCATAATTTTGATATAGGGGATTCCCCTCCCTTAGATATAATGTAGATATTTTTTTGCTTTTGTCTCATTACTGGGGGGCAAGAGGTGTATCTTTATCTAGTCTCCTAGGATCCATTAGGTCTTTTATTAGGGCTTGTTTGGTATTCTGTCTCTTCTATCCTTTTTCTATGGTTTTGCAAAGGTATCCCTTGTCTCTATCTCTGGCGGGAAAGGTACCTCTTTGTTTCTCTTTGTCTAGGGAATTTTTTTCCTTAGCTTAGTGGTATTTGTTTATATTGTAACATTATTTCAACATATTGATAGATGTTTTGACTATGGATAACCTTTTTACATGAGAAGTTTTTTTCCTAAGTTGTCACTTCTTCTCCATGTTGCAAATTATGTTCTTTATAAACTCTCACCCTTGCTTTGGTATTAGAATTGTTTCCCTCATTCCAAAGATTCCTATTCCTCTTGTTTGTAGGGGGCTTGATGATTGAATCTTTGTTCCTGTTGTTGAAAGATGATATTTTATCTAAAGCACTCCTCTTTGGTGGGGGGTCTTGTTGATAAGATCTCTTTGTTTGACAATCCTTTTTCCATGAGTGACATATTCTTTTCAAGATTATCTATATTCTTGGATGTAGGGGTCACTATCCCTCACTTAGGATATGGTGTACATTGTTGCTAAATAGGATATCTCCTTGTATTATGAAATAGGTATCCTCCTCTATCTTTGTCCTACACTTTGGGGGAAAGGATGCCATTTCCTTCTGTCTTTCTAGGATTCACCTCTTTCCTTGGGTAAGCAGTAGTTATCTATTATGTGATGTCCAATCATACATGAAAATTTTGGTTTTCATTAAGGAGTCATGTCCTTGATCATACCCTATTTTTTTGTTTGACATTGGGTTTTCATGGTTGATATATCTCTCACCCTAGAAACTGAATAGTGTGCTATCCCTCATAAGGGTTACTTTGTTTTAACTTATTGCATGAGATCTCTTTGCATTCATCCCTTCCATGACCTCATAGGAGCTATGACCTTCTTGGCTTGGACTGGGTGTTGTTTGTGGATATTGTCTTGATGTTGAAGAAGGCTTTATCCTTATTCTGTTCTTTCCTTAACATGTCAAAATAGTATGTTTTTTCCTTATTAAGGAGGGGGGCATATAGAGGGCCTCCCTTGTACTATAGTTTTTTAATTTTTATATGCTCCAGCTTGGAAGGTAATGCACATAAGTTTCTAAATCCTTAAAAGACACATATTTATATGCTAAATCTTCCGAAGGTAATGCACATAAGTTGCTAAATCCTTAGGAGACACACATTTTTCAGCTTTTTCAATATGCTAAATCCTAAAGAGACATGCATTTGCAATTTCAAATATGCTAAATCTTGGAAGGTAACACACATAATTTGCTAAATCCTGAAAGGACATGCACCTATATGCTAAATCTTCCAAAGGTAATGCACATAAGTTGCTAAATCATGAGGAGACATGCATTTTATATTCATGTTGATACAAGAAGGTGGATCTATGGGTTTTCCAGAAGCTATCAGAAGATGCATTACAATTACAAGAAAATTTTATGGGTGAATCTATTGGGTTCTCCCTCCAGGATGATTCATGGTAAGGTGGGCATCTTACTAGGTGAGGTAATCACTTTCTCCTTTCTCTCTTTTATTCTTTCATGCGAGTAGGATAAGATCATGAAGCTATGTTATTTATAGTGTTTCTCTTTTCTTTCTTATGATGTTTTTATGATAGCTTTCCAAATATGATATTAGTATGATGAATATTTCTTAGCGAGGTTTCTTATGCTAATTGATTTGGGTTGTTTAGTGCTAACCCTTGCTCTTTTGGCACCCTCGTGCATGTATGTTGAGTTATAATCCTTAGTTTAGGGGCTTGTGTCCTTAGCTAAATGTTATTTTATCTCTCTATGAATCCTCTTGGATCTCCTCTTTCTTCTCCTCTACCAAGAGTTTGCATCGAGTCCATACTCTTGCTAAAGTGGGGGCTTAATGTATCATCTTAAAATGGAAGCACTTCCATGATAAGAGTGTTTATCCCTCTGAGTAAGTGGTTTTGGGTCACATTGGATGCTTTGAATGAATCTTTTCTTTGATCTGGCTTTCTCCCCCGCTTTCCACTTCTTTTCTGCTTCATTCTAGGTGAAATTAGGGTTAGGATCCTGAGGATTCTACTTAATTTCCCTCTTCCATGGCTCTATTTTCTAGGTAGGATTTAGAAATAGATCCTCCTAGCCTTCATCATAGAATCATAGGATTTTATATCTATCCCTGACATTCTATCCTATTCTGGCATCAGTTTTAGGTTTCTAGGCATCCCAGGGACCTCCTGACTTTGTTCTGGCCAATATAAGACCAGGGTTAGATTCGAGGTCAAACAGAACTAGGTCAAGGTCAAGGTTGAACCTGACTAGGTTAGGGTTGAGCTCAAACCTGACTAGGTTAGGTCCAACCTCAATTTTTCCCCCTTTCTCAAAATTTCTAATTTCCAAAATTTTCAGGCTTCAGGCCTCCGGGATATTTAGTTTCCCACCTCTAGGTTAATCATTTCGGGTTTCAGGATGGTAAATACTTTAATTTCATTTAATCTAGGTAGATTTTCTAAAGGTTAGGACCTAATTGGGATTTAATTCTCCAAGGTGGCCCGTCTAGAGGAGTGTGCCCTAGTTCACTATAAAAGGAGGCCTTCCTCTCTCATTTCATCATCTCAAGTTTTCATGTTCAAGCACTCCCAAGTAAGGTGATTAAGCATCCATTCATTCAAGCATTCATGTCTTCTTCTCCATCCAAGTTCTCCATTGAAGATCAAGGATTCAAAAATTCAAGCCATTGAAGGGATTTGGTTCAAGCATTCAAGATTCATCATTCAAACCCTTGATCTAGCCATTATGATGGTGTGATCTTCCTTCAAAGTCCTTTGTTCATCTTCAAAATCCATTTCATTCTCTTATCAAGGTGGATTCTAAGCATACAATCATAGAGGTTTGATTTACATTTATTGTTTTGTTCAAGCTTTCATATCAATATACTTGTTTACATTCAAAATACAATTGTATATGTATTGAATTGCATAGCTTCATTGTTAGATCCTTTTCTACTACTTTCTAGCATTCCTATTTCAATTTCAAAATTATGATAATTCCACACTATGGTTTGAACAAGGAAAACCCCTCAAACAACCAACAAAAACTCTCTTTTTCTTGTAGGTACAGGTGCAAAATTTTGGATCTAAGAGCGAATTTGGATACTCTTTTTGGAAAACTTTCAGGATCTGCGAACAGAATTCAAATTAGACTTCAAATAAAGAATGTGGTATTTGACCTTTTATGAGGGTCAAACCAAAGCTGAGCCATCTTGAGGATAGATTTATAGGTTTTCTTTGTCTTGGCATTTCTAATCCAAGATAGGTTTTAGATTTTCTTGAAAGTGTACATAGACATCAAAATTCAACATTTTCTAGATCTGCCCTAATTTGAGGTTAGTATTTGTATTTCAATTCCAAGTATAACATAATAATTCTCCTCCATAGGGAAATATTGTATTTACTCTCTCTCTTCCATATTAACCAACAAATTGATTAAATTGTGTATTAACCTCTTGGTTGATCAAATCAGATCTCTTCTTTAGGGAATTTGTGTTTGAGAATAGATCTCATATGTTCCCCTTTACATCTAAATAATGGTGAATCCATTTTACCTCTATTCAAGGTGAAACTCCAAATCTAGGGCTCTAATGTTTGTAACTATTATCATGTCAATTTTACCCAAAAATTGGAGGACAACATCGAGGAAGTTGACCTCATCCTAGACAAGGTCATGAAAATTTACCTAGTCCTTTCAGGTCAAATGATGATGAAATTATTTTAGGGTCTAGAAGTAGTTGTGAGACTCCCAAACCTAGATTTGAAACTCCACGACCTATTCCTACACATAGAAAAGAAGGAGAATAAGGTTTATGTGAATGATTTTCCTCAAGAATACCCCTTTTTATAAATCAACCTTGAAATGAAATAGAAAGATTTCTATCATGTAGCATAGATTAGATCTAGTTAACAATAGAATATATCATACTATGTACATGCAATTACCTCTTAGAGTGTGACAAGTATCTTGATCTAGTAGCTTTGATTCAATCATAAAAACCAAAAGGAAATAATGTAAGATAAATCCTCATGTAGTATATGTTGTAATTCACCACAAATTTATATTGAAGAAGAGAGAGAATAAGAAGACTTGATTGATGAATGTGGATCCTCCTCCTTGATTGCAAATTCCTTTGCTTATCGACCAATGGGTAAAGGGGCTATATCTAGGAAAGGAAATCTGTTTCATGTATGAGGGAAATGAATAATTGAAATTCTTGAAATGCTCTTGAACACTTGATAATGGATACCTTCACTAATGGATTCTTGAGCTTGTACTTTGATCTCTCGAATGCTCAATGAATGTATGATAGCTTGCGTGTATGTGTATATAGATTATGGATTATGAAAAAGAAAGTAATAGGTCTCTTTTTAGATACACTTTAGGGCTCAAATTTCATCCAATCTAATTGTAATTTCAAACCCTGGGAGTGAATATTACCATTGAGCTCTGAGTTAATTTTGAACATTAGAAACTAAGACAAGGTCAACTTGGCTAACCTAGTCATAGAAAAGGTCAACCTAGATGACCTATTCTTAGTAAAATTTCCTCAAAATATCCCAAGATATTAGGGAGTGTTCCATGAATAGATGGTTAAATTCATAGCCTATTGGGAAATTAGGGCCAATCTCAAAATATAAAAATGAAGACATACATTGTAGATAGAAAATGACTTATGTGATAGGATGAAAAATGTGAAACCATACATAGAATTTAGAGAAAACCTTGAGTTTAAATATTTAGGTGCAATATGAGGGCCTACCATAAAAAATAGACTAACTAGACTCAATATAGTCCGAAAATAAGTAAAAGTTAAGTTCTTACTATTTAGGGAAATACATTTAGCCTCCACTTTAGTGGGAGCATGAGAAAAACTCATGCTCTATTAGGAAAAATAGTCCACCAATACAAATGAGAGGGAGTGACGTAGGGAAGGGTAGATACAAGCCGAATCGGCAAAATTAACTCCACTTGAATCAAAACCAAGCCCTACTCAAAGTTACACAATGGAAGCAATATAATATCACATGAAATTAATGAAATCACAATGGATATTAGACAATCAATTGGAAGCAACAACAGAGAATTATATTGTTTCTTTCAACATGCCCGACTGTGAGGCCTTCCGAGTTTCGGCCTTATACAATGAGAATTATGAAATCAGAATCATAGCTTGCATCCTATCTTTGTCTTCAATGATGTATCTTGATAATTCTTCCTAGATATTTCTCATGATATCCTCTTTATGCCCTACTACATCAATCTAGACTCCTTATATAGCCAGCTAAGCCACAGGTCAGCCAATCAGGCATTTAATTACAATATAGGTCTAGTCTCAAGATTTAAACCAAAACTAATGCTAGAATGAATATAAATTGATGCACCTTTGGATTTAGGTCCTCACATGAACTAATAACATTCCTTTAGGGGTGCAAGGTCACATTTGATCACATGGAACATCGCAAGAAACACCACACGTTTCACCCAAAAATTGGTAGAAAATAGGTCCTAGGGAAAAATGGGCATAACTTTTTACTCATAATGAATTGGGCTTACGCTCTTGGGAATTGATATTAATTTAGGTCCTATAAAACTCCTTAAGAGAACAAAGGCTAATTATTTATGGATCAAGATCACCAACATGAACAATCAGCACCAAAACTGGAGGAAAACACAGTTCTGATGACAAGGAAAACAACTGTAACTTTGAAACTGTCCATCCAAACTTTATGTGCTCATAGGAGAAGGTTCCCAAATAGGTCCTTAGAATAATGTAAGATTTGCACACCATGACACCAAAAAATATAATAATTATAAAGAAACAATAGAAAATAGGTACAGAAATCAAGAAATGTTTCTGGTTGATGCAAGATTGCTCAAAGACCCAAGATGCTCCTACATCAGACACCTAGGGTAAATAAAGAACTGATGTCCACATCAGGCACTACTCATATTCTAACCTGAATCATAAATATCCAACTCATCTTTTGTAATCGATGAACTGTCTTCAATTGGCTTGTCTTTCTACTGAACTAGATATTCCATGTAGTCTTTTCCTCTTGTACCTTTGCTCACTCTTTTATTCAAGATCTTCGCAATGATGTCTCTATTCTTCTTAGGATAATTTGGATCATCTTCTATCTCATCATTTGATTCAAAGTACTCAAATAATTTAGCAATTTTGAATATAGGTGATATATCCATGTCCTATGGTAATTCCACTTCATAAACATTTCCACTATCAAACTTCTTCAGAATCTTACAATGTCCAAACTTCTTCATTTTCAGCTTGTTGTAGGTACCAAATGGAAATCTATTCTTTTTCAAATGAATCATAACCTCATCTCCAACTTCAAAAGATTTATGTCTTCTTCTCTTATCTTCTCCCTATTTATATTTCAGTTTACTATCCTCCAAATTCTTTTTAACTTCATCATGCAAAGTTCTCATGTATTCTGCAAAATGATCAGCTTCAACACTTCTTCTTGTCTCAGTAGGTAAATCTCTCAAATCTATGGTTCCCTTAGGATTAAATCTAGTAACAATCTCAAATGGTGTCCTCCTAGTGCTTCTATTCACCAAATTATTAAATGCAAACTCTTCTTGTGCCAAAATCAAATCCCAATTAGCAGGCTTATCTCCAACTAAACATCTCAACAAGTTTCCCAAACTTTTGTTCACAACTTCAGTCTGTCCATTTGTTTGAGGGTGAAATGTAGAACTAAACTTCAAATCAGTATTCATCTTCTTCCAAAGTGTTCTCCAAAAGTAACTAGTAAACTTAATATCTCTATCTGAAACAATAGATTTAGGCAAACCATGCAATCTTACCACTTCCTTGAAGAATAATTCAGCTACATGTAATGCATCAGATGTCTTCTTACAAGGTATGAAATGAGCCATCTTATAAAATCTATCAACCACTACCAAAATAGAATCATTACCTCTCTAAGTTCTAGGCAATCCAAGAACAAAGTCCATACTCACATCTTCCCAAGGTTTATCAGGTACAGGCAAAGGTGTATACAATCCTGAATTTTGACTAGTTCCTTTTGTTGTTTGGCAAATTCTGCAACCTCTAACCATTCTTTGTACATCTCTATAAATCTATGGCCAAAAGTATCTCTCTAAAATCAAATTCATAGTCCTATCAATCCCAAAATGTCCATCAAGTCCACCACTATGTTTCTCCTTTATTATGTTAGCTCACATAGATCCTATAGGTATGCACAATTGAACTCCTTTAAAGAACATGTCTTCTTGAATGAAATAATCAGTCCATTTATCACTCACTATGTGTTCCTTACAAGCTTTCCAAGGTTCTGGAAAATCAATGTCACTCTCATACAAACACTTCAAATCATCAAAACCAAGTACCTCAATTCTCATCTCTGTCAGCAAACTTCTTCTTTAGCTCAAGGCATTAGCAACCTTATTTGACTATCCACTTTTATGCTTCAATGAAAAGGAAAAATTTTGCAAGAACTCAACCCACTTCATATGTCTCTAATTCAACTTATTCTGACTTCCCAAATACTGCAAAGCTTTATGGTCACTATACAACACAAAACTTTTGGAATCAAATAATGTCTCCACTTCTTCAAAGCTTGAAAAATAGCATAGAATTCCTGGTCATAAACTGAATATTTTCTCTTAGCATCATTCAATTTCTCACTAAAGAAAGCTATAGGTTTTCCTTCTTGACTCAAAATAGATCCAATTTCACTTCCACAAGCATCACATTCAACTTGAAAAACTTTACTAAAATCAGGCAAAGCAAGTGTAGGCAACTTTGCAATTCTTTGTTTCAATGTTTCAAAACTCTTTTGTGCTCCATGTGTCCATTTGAAATCATTTTTATCTCCTCTCATAGTTTCAGTCATAGCATTACAAATAGAACTGAAATTTTTGATGAACTTCCTATAAAAACTAGCCAATCCATGAAATGATCTTACCTCTCCAACATTCTCTAGTGTAGGCCAATCAAGTATAGCTCTTACTTTCTTAGGATCCATCTTTAATCCATTAGCTGAAATTACAAAACCATTGTACACAATCTCCTCTTTCATAAATGAACATTTCTTCAAATTAATCATCAACTTTTCTTCCTTCAATCTTTGCAAGACTTTTCTGATATGTTCAAGATGTTCTTCCTTACTCTTACTGAATATCAAAATGTCATCAAGATATACAATGAAAAACTTACCCAAGAATCTTTTCAGAACTTCATTCATCAGCCTCATGAAAGTACTAGGTGCATTAGTCAAACCAAAAGGCATAACCAACCATTCATACAAACCTTCATTAGACTTAAAAGCAATTTTCCATTCATCCCCTTCTCTGATCCTAATCTGATGATATCCACTTTTCAAATCAATCTTTGTGAAATATGTTGCTCCACTCAAGCTATCCATTATGTCATCCATCCTAGGCAAAAGAAATTTGTACTTTACTGTTATCTTATTTATGGCTCTAGAATCAGTGCACATTCTCCATTCTCCATTCTTTTTAGGTGCTAATATAGTAGGTACTACACAAGGACTTAGAGTTTCCCTAATCAAACCTCTCTCAAGAATTTCTTGCACTTGTCTATTCAGCTCAGTCTTTTCATCAGGTGTCAACATATGTGGTGCTTTATTAGGCAAACTAGCTCTAGGTATCAAATCCATACAATGACTTATACTTCTCATAGGTGGTAAACTAACAGGTACATTATCAAAAATGATGTCATGGAATTCATTCAACAAAGGCTTAACCTTAGGTGCATCTTCTAACTCATCTTGTTTCCCAATCTTTCTTGGAATTAAAGAAAAGAAGACATTTTGTTCTTTCATTTCTCTGGCAAACTTTTTACCATCAACCAAACATACTCTAACTATGGTACAGTGACTTTCATCAAACTTCTCTACCAAAGGCAATAATACTTGTTTCTTTCCATCCATCCAAATAGTATATTGATTCAATCTACCATCATGCAAAGCTTTACTATCATACTGCCAAGGTCTACCCAAAAGAATATGACAACAATCCATAGGCATAATATCACACAAGAATTCATCATGATAATTCCCAATTTTGAATTTAACAAGGCATTGTTCACTTACAAGTTGTTTATGCTCCTTCTAGATCCAAGCAATATGGTAAGGCTTAGGATGTTTCAATCTCTACAATTGCAACTTGTTAACCAGCTCTTTTGATGCCAAATTATTAGAAATTCCACCATCAATGATTACCTTGCAACATTTATCAGTGATCTTACATTTTGTTCTAAACAAACTTTTCCTCAAAATAGGTTCCTCATCAGCTTCTTCATTCCACAAGATCCTTCTTAGCATCAAGTTCTCACCATGTTTAGGTTCGTTAGACATTTCCTCAACTTCTTCATAAGCCAAATTATTTCTACCATTACCTCTAGTCTTCTTTCCAGAGTTAGTACATTCAAAAGCTCTATGTCCTTCTTCACCACATTTGTAACAAGTACCTTTAAACCAAGATCTCTCTTCTCTCTTTCCATTATTTTTATTCCTTGAGTAACTAGTATAGCTACCTCTAGAGTAATTACCTCTTTTAGAAGGTTCATCTTTCCATCCTTTATATTGCACTGCATTGTCAAATCTACTTCTTTCTCCATAAGATCTTCCTCTACTTCTCTGAAATCTGCCACCTCTTCCTCTTTGTCTTTGTTCATGTCTCTTTGTCAATCTCTCTTCTACCTTCAAAGTAAATTGATATGCTTCTTCCACACTATCTATTTTCATATAACTGATCTCATCTTGAATAGATGTCCTTAGGCCATTCAAATATCTAGCTACCTTCTCAACTTCATCATCCACATGTCCAGATCTAATATCCAATTTGTAAAATTCCTCAATATATTCTTTCACACTCATGTCCTTTTGTCTTAGATTTTGCATTTTTCTCATTAGACTAACTTGGTAGTTAGCTAGAAGAAACTTCTTCTTCATCTTTCCAAGCATCTTCATCCATGTCTTGATCTTTTCTTTTCCTCTCTTTTGTCTCTCAATTTGCAAATGATCCCACCAAAGAGATGCATGACCTTTCCACTTTGTGACTACTATCTTAACCTTCTTATTATTAGGAGTACCTTCATACTCAAAGTATTTATCCATCTCAGAGATCCAATCCAAAAGTGCATCGGTCTCAAGTCTTCCATCATAGCAAGCAACTTCAACTACGGGTCTGGAGTTAGCCTTAGACAAAACTCTCAAAAGTCTTTCCTCATCATGTTCAACTTCAAGTTTAGCATTATGTGCTGCTTTTTCTTCTTCATCACTAACATCTTCAAGATGTGCTCCTCTTCTCTAGGCTGTCTCTACAGCTTCAAGCCTAGTTGCAATCTGCCTCAACATATCCATGATAGCATTATTATTTCCTCTACCACGAACCATCTTGACAATCAAGTTCCAACAAGATTGTAACCTTCTACAAGTTATAGGTCAGATCTTAGATATGCCACCCTACAACCAAATCCAATAAGGTTCTCCATGATCCAATCCACAAGAAAGAACTCACTCTGATACCACTTGACGCAGGGGTAGGGTAGATACAAGCACAATCAACAAAATTGACTCCACTTGAATAAAAAACCAAGCCCTACTCAGAGTTACAAAATCAAAGAAATATAATATCACATGAAATCAATGAAATCACAATGGATATGAGACAATCAACTAGCAGCAACAATAGATAATTATATTATTTCTTTCAACATGCTCGACTATGAGGCCTTCCAGGTTCTGCCTTATACAATGAGAATTATTAAATCAGAATCACAACTTGCATCCTATCTTTGTCTCTAGTGATGTATCTTGATAATAATTCCTAAATCTCACTCATGATCTCCTCTTGATGCCATACTACATCAATCTAGACTCCTTATATAGCTAGCTAAGCCACAGGTCAGCCAGTCAGGCATTTAATTACAATATAGGTCCAGTCTCAAGATTTAAACCAAAACTAATGCTAGAATGAATATAAATTGATGAGCCTTTGGATCTAGGTCCTCACATAACCCAAGAACATTCCTTTAAGGGTGCAAGGTCCCATTTGATCACATGGAACATTGCAAGAAGAAACACCACACGTTTCACTCAAAAACTGGTAGAAAATAGGTCCTGAGGAAAAATGGGAATAACTTTTTACTCATAATGAATTGGGGCTTGTGCTCTTGGGAAATGATATTAATTTAGGTCCTATAAAACTCCTTAAGAGATAAAAGTCTAATTTCTTATGGATCAAGATCTCCAACATAAACAACCAGCACCAAAACTACAGGGAAACATAGTTCTGATGGCAAGGAAAATAATTGTAACTTTGAAAGAGTCCATCCAAACTTTATGTGCTCATAGGAGAAGGTTCCCAAATAGGTCCTCAGAATAATTTAAGCTTCACACACCATGAAACCAACAAATACAATAATTATAAAGAAACAACAGCAAATAGGTACAAAAATTAGGAAATGTTTTTGGTTGATGCAAGATTGCTCAAAGACCCAAGATGCTCCTGCATCAGGGAGGGTGAATCAGTTGTATGATAGATTATTAAAGTTTAAACTTTGAATAGAAGAAATATAAAATAAAATGAACACAATTAATGCCAACATAATAACATAATATTTTTTGTCGAGGAAACCCTGTTAAAGGTAAAACCTCAGTGGTAATTAACACCCACTAATGATGTACTATGAGTATAGTATCCTTGTTAGAAGATATAGATCTATTAGGAGCTAATTGAAATATTACAATACATATTCCTCATTAGAAGATAGACCCTATTAGGAGTCAAGAGAAACAAGGTAGGCTCACTGTCCACAGAAGGTTATGTCCACCTTTAGAATTTATTGTTTGCCACACAAGTGTATATAAAGAAATACACAATCTTTGAATTGTC
The DNA here is from genome assembly GCA_027943335.1 of Chamaecyparis obtusa. Taxonomy (NCBI): domain Eukaryota; kingdom Viridiplantae; phylum Streptophyta; class Pinopsida; order Cupressales; family Cupressaceae; genus Chamaecyparis; species Chamaecyparis obtusa. Next base: position 97,730 of record BSBK01010279.1, read on the forward strand.
TAATAGAAACTATCTTTGCTTGACCAGTTACAATGAAGTATATATTTATCCTTGGCTCTACATCCAATAGACTTAATGATGTAGGAGAATCTTGAGTCCTTGGAAATCCTATGTCACCAAAAAAATTTTGGAGTTTTCCTGTGTTGCTCAGTTCCTTCTTTGACAGATTTGGTTGGTAGTTGGTTAGTTTCTTCAGATTACTGAGTGTGGTCAGTTATCCCCTGGGAAGTTAGTTGTTTCATTGGCACTCGGTGATTCTTGTCTATTGCTTGATCATCCTTTCTTACCAAGTACTTTCTTTTGACTTTCTATTTGGCTGACTTGTGCATTTATTATGGGTCATAGATTTAATGTTGGTATCCATCATTGAGAAGTGTGTGGTCCTAGATCTAACCATTTCTTCCATTGATTGTGGATCTGAAAGCTGAATCAGTTCAGTAGACTCTTGTATAAATGTAGTTGTTTGGTTTTAGTTTAGGAGACAGTTCTAGATAGAAGTAAGAATATAATAGATTGGAGATGGTTGGCAGATCCTCACATGTTTGAGGACTTTTTTAATTCATTGTAATATCTAGCCCTAACTAGGAAGGCCTTACAACCCAACATGTATGATTCTATTTGATGAAAATTAATGAAAGATTCTACATTCTCTCTCTCACTATCATGTGTTTTTTCCTCCACATGTTGTTGAGAAGGCTAGATCATTAGAGCATGCCATTTTCTTGGCCCCTTTTGACCCTAGCTTGTGTCAGGTGGTGTCAAAGAGAGGTGATATCTTGATTTAGGTTTGTGGATCTAGGTTTGTAGGTTCATCTTGAGAAGCCCTAGTTGAATTGTTGTAGGTTGGCAGATTGTGATCTAACTTGCAATTGCAGAGGGTTATTAAGATGGTTCATGGGAGGCAAGATACAGATTCATGATTGTCAGACATGTTGAGACAAATTGCTACTAGATTGTAAGCTATTGAAACAACCCAGAGAAGAGGAAGACATCTTGAAGATGTTAGTGATGATGAAATTGAGGAAGAATAGGTGAATGCAAAACTTACACCTGTTATGGATCAAGGTGAAGAAAGATTTTTGAAGGCTTTGACAAGTCTGAAGTCTACACTACATTTCAATCCTCCTGAGTATGGTGGAAAATTAGATTCTGATGAATTGGTGGACTAGATCACCGAGATGGAAAATTATTTTGAGTATGAAAACATTCCCAAAGACAAGAAAGTGAAGATTGCAAGCACAAAGTTGAAAATCCATGCATCCTTATGGTGGGAACATCTGCAGCTAGATAGGAAGAGGAAAGGCAAAGAAAAAATCAAAGTATGGAATAAAATGGTGAATAAATTGAAAGGAAATTTCTTACCTTGTGATTATTAGACTAACCTAGTTAACCAAAAGCAAAGTTTGAAGCAGAAAGATAGCTCAGTAAAGGAATATGCTGAGGAATTCTATAGATTAGATATTAGATCTGGACATCATGAAGATTATATGGAAAGAATTGGTAGGTACCTGAATGGTTTGAGACTTTCCATCCAAGAGGAAATTAGTTTGGTCAAGTTGGAGAACATTGAAGAGGATTATCAATTTTCATTGAAAGCTGAGAAAAAATTGAACAAAAGACATGAGAAAAAACAAAGAGGTCAAGGTGGTAGATTCCCTAGAGGAAGAGGTAGATCTAATGTTGAAAATGGTAGATCTAAACTAGAAAAGATAAGTCTGGACAAAGGAAAGACGGAGTGGAAAGGTGAAATTTCATCTAGAGGTAGAGGTAATAACTACCAAGGTGGTTATAGGAGGGGAAGTTTCCAAGGAATTTGTTACAATTGTGGAGAAGACATAGATCTTTTGAGTCTACACATGCTAGTAAGAAGGCTGGTAGCAGTAGAAATGCCTTGGTGCAAGAAGAGTCACCAAATGAACCTGAGAAAGAAAATAACTTGATGGTAAGGAGAGTACTATGGAATGAGAGAAAAAAGGAAGATCCGGTAAGGAAAAGTTTTGTCAAGACCATATGTAGAGTTTCTAATAAATTTTGGAAGGTAATCATTGACAGTGGTAGCTCAGAGAATCTAGCATCTGAGGAAATGGTCACAAAATTGGAGTTGAAAAGGTTGGAACATCTGAAGCCCTATCATATTTCATAGAGAAAAGATGAGAATACACTCCTGGAAAGTGAAAAATGTTATGTGAATTTGAATATTGGAAAGTACTATGATAAGGCATTATATGATATCATGCCTATGTATTGTTGTCATATTTTGTTGGGTAGACCTTGGCAATATGATAGACATGCTATATATGATGGGAGACTACATAAGTATACTATTGTGGCTGATGGAAAGAAAAAAATCTTATTACCATTGATGGAAGAACTTGTTAATAATGTTTGCACATTTATGAAAGTTTGTTTGATGGAGGGAAGGAAGTTTGTCAAATATTTGAAAAAGAATGATGTATGTTTTGTTGTGATTCCTAAAAAACCAAGTAGGAAAATGGAGGATAATGTCCCTGAGGAGATTGATAAGTTACTCACCAAGTATAGTGATATCATTTCTAATAATGTACCTAATGGTTTTCCACCAAAGAGAAGCATTGATCATTGTATGGATCTAATCCCTAGAGCTAGTTTACCAAATAAGGTGCCTCATCAATTGACACCTATCGAGAATTAGGAATTGAATCGACAGATTCAAGAGTTGTTGGAGAAAGGTTTGATTAGAGAAATTTTCAGCCCTTGTGTAGTACCTACTATATTGGCACCAAAAAAATGGATAATGGAGACTGTGTACAGATTCCAGAGCAATCAATAAGATAATAGTGAAGTATAGGTTCCATATACTGAGAATGGATGATATAATGGATAGTTTGACTAGAGCAAAGTATTTCACCAAAATTGATTTGAAAAGTGGGTATCATCAGATCAGAATTAGAGAAGGTGATGAATGGAAGACTTCTTTCAAGACAAAAGAAGGTTTGTATGAGTGGTTGGTTATGCCTTTTGGTCTAACTAATGCACCAAGTACTTTTATGAGCCTGATGAATGAAGTTTTGAAGAAATTATTTGGTAAGTTTGTGATTGTATATCTTGATGACATCCTGATATTCGATAAGATCATAGAATAACATTTGTTGCATGTTAGACAAGTTTTGCAGAGATTGAAAGAGGAAAAGTTGCTGATAAATCTAAAAAAGTGTTCATTCATGAAAGAGGAGATTGTTTATTTGGGATTTGTGATCTCAGCTGATGGTTTGAAGATGGATCCTGAAAAGGTTGAAGCTATTTTGAATTGGCCTACACCTATGAATTCTAGTGAGGTAATATCATTTCATGGTTTGGCAAGTTTTTACCGAAAGTTCATAAGGAATTTTAGTTCAATTTGTAATGCTATGACTGAGACTATGAGAGGAGATAAAAGAGAGTTCAAGTGGACACATGGAGAAAATAAAAGTTTTGGGAACCTGAAGTAGAAGGTTGTTGAATTACCTATTTTGGCATTACCTAATTTCAATAAGGTATTTCAAGTGGAATGTGATGCAAGTGGAAGTGCAATTGGAGCTGTGTTGAGTCAAGAAGGTAGACCTGTTTCTTTCTTTAGTGAAAAGTTGAATGATGCTAGAAGGAAATATTTTGTGTATGATCAAGAATTCTATGCTATTGTTCAAGCACTAAAGAAATGGAGACATTATTTGATACCAAGTGAATTTGTGTTGTATACTGATCATAAGGCTTTACAGTATTTGGGTAGTTAGAATAAGTTGAATCAGAGACATATGAAATGGGTTGAGTATTTGTAGAATTACACATTTGTGATAAATCATAAGAGTGGAGTCACTAACTGAGTTTTTGATGCATTGAGTAGAAGATCTTTGATGACCGAGATGAAAATTGAAGTTCTTGGTTTTGATGAGATGAGAGATTCTTATGAGTTTGACCCTAATTTTTTTGAGCCATGGAGAAAGTGCAGAGAACCTATTCAAGATCAACAAGACACTAAATGAGATGAATATTTTATTCAAGAAGGTATGTTTGGTAAAGGTATTCAGTTGTGTATACTGAGAGGAATAATGGAAACTAATTTGATAAAGGAGAAACATAGTAGCACGGTTTGGCTAGATATTTTGGTATTGATAAAACATGGAATTTTCTTAAGGAGAAATATTATTGGCCGCAGTTGTATAAAGATGTTCAGAAATTTGTGAAAAGTTGTGGAATTTGTCAAGTTGCAAAAGGAGTAAGTTAGAATACTAGATTGTATGTGTCAATTGTTGTACCTAAGAAACCTTGGATTGATATTAGTATGTATTTTGTTCTTAGCTTACCGAAGATAGTAAGAGGTAATGATTCTATATTTGTTGTTGTGGATAAATTTTCTAAGATGGCACATTTTATACCTTGTATAAAGATATAAAATGTAATACATGTACTAGATCTTTTCTTTAAGGAAACTGTTAGATTGCATGGACTACTGAGGAGTATTATCTTTGACCGAGACAGTAAGTTTTTTGGATACTTTTGGAAGACCCTTTGGAAGAAATTTGGCACTGAGTTGAAATAAAGTTCTACATTTCACCCACAAACCAATGGATAGACTAAAGTTGTGAATAGAAGTTCGGGAAATGTTTTGAGATGTTTAGTTAGAGACACATCGAGTAATTGGGATTCTATATTGGCACAACCAGAGTTTTCATACAATAATTTAGTGAATAGGAGTACTGGAAAGACACCATTTGATATTATGAATGGCACATACCCAAGAGGTATATCTGATTTAAGGGATATTGCTGATAAAAGTAAGAGAAGTGTTGAAGGAGTAAAATTTTCTAAGTACATGAAGATATTGCATGAAGATTTGAAGCCAAAGCTAGAAGAGAATAATCATAAATACAAGACTGGCGCTCGATGATGCTTGTTTGTTGCTTGGTCATCCTTGCTTACCGAGTAGTTTCTTTTGAGTTTTTGTTGGGCTGACTTGTGCATTTATTATGGGTCATGGATTTAATGTTGGTACCCATCATTGGGAAGCCTATGGTCCTAGATCTGACTGTATCCTCCATTGATTATGGATCTGAAGGCTCACCCAGTTTGGTAGACTCTTGTATAAATGTAGTTGTTTGGTTGTAGTTTAGGAGATAGTTCTAGATAGAAGTAAGAAGATAATAGATTGGATATGGTTGGCACTATTAGAAATAGGGAATACTAAGAGGGGGGGTGAATCAGTATTCTACAAACTTTAACTTTTGCCCAATTATGGATATAACAGATTATCTTAGCACATGCATAACATAAGAAGCTAAACAAGATGCATAGCAATAAAACTAAAGAACTCATAACACATTATTTGTTCTCGAGGAAACCCTGGCCAAGGGAAAACTTTGGTGGGGATGGTACCCAAAAAGATCCACTAATCAAAAGTATCTTGTTAAGGATGTTGACCCTGTTAGGAGTCTATTACATTCATATAGTGTCTCACTCCTGATTAAGGGACTATAGGCCTTGTTAGAAGCCTCAACCCCATTAGGATTTGGTTGTACAAAATGTGATTACCAAATGAGCCCACTACCCAAACAGGTAATATAAAATATTTACTAATTTAAAAAGTAGGTCAAGGTACATAACCTTATACTAATTGCATTAATATATTTTTGCCACTCTTTCACTATCACTATTACATACATTTGTTACTTCCTTTTTTACAATTACTATTACCCTAATTTTCATATGCATGCAAATTTGACCAATTCCCATCTCAAAGTCTCCATTTTTACCCTGCCAAGAACCTTAGAAAATTTCATAGCTTTATGTCTTGTTCTCTGCTCTCTGCAAGCTTTCTAACTCTCTGGTCTGCAGATCAAAAATTTCATAAAGTAGCCATTGTAGGCTTAAAACCCTAAGTATCCCTTTGGCTTGATATATTTTTAAGTTACCTTATCGACCACTTAAAATCCTAAATGCCCATGTGTGCTTTAATCCTATTGGTTGGTTGCAGATTCTCATATTTCTCTAGCGGTGATCTTTCCCTCTCAGCGATTCAGCGACTGCATGATTCTCATAGTCGCTAAGTGTTTCATGGTTGTTGTAAGATCTCACAGCATGTGTCAGAGGCTCACAATCTTACGAAAACCATCGATCTTTCCTTTTCTCAGTGCTTCATGCCTTTGTGGGTCCATTGCCATGGTTTCCTATGTGGAGGTATTTCATTGGTCAAAGGGAGATGACTTGTAATTTGTCAGCTGGCCCGGTTGTTAGTCCTCTTTTGATCTAATGGCTGGCATGTTTTCTCATGAAAAGTGTCAAAGGTATGTGATTTTCTAACTACCGTTGATTTCTCTTGGTGACGTAGCTCTTCATGCTTGGTGGATCCATTACTACATGTATTCAAATGGTGGCTTCTAATTGGTCCACATGTGCTAAGTCAGCTTATTCATCAATGGGACCAAGTTCTTTTAGTGGTCAAAGGCTCTGACATCTACAAAGGATCAATAGCTATCATATCTTCACAAGGCTATGTATCAGACCATGAGATCATGTGATGTCTATTGATCTTGCTTTATCTTAGAGAATTCTCGGTGGGTCCTTTCTTGCTGATGTGTTTGCTTCCTATTGGTTGCTACATGATGATGAGGACTTCCACATGGACTGATGTGTCAGAGTGGTCCCAGTCTAATATAGATCTAAGGCTGGCATAAAGGTGCAAGGAATATTCAGGGGCCATGAGATCTTTTGCCCACTACTGGATCAGAATCTTGTCTTAAGTGAGACCGATGTCAAGACTTGCTGAGGTGTATGCTTACAGAGTAATCAAGGGTGAATAAAGGAATGACATGTGGTGGTTCTAGGCCCAGGGTTAAGGGTATTTCATGAATCAATGACTAAAGAACATTTTCATGTTCACCAGACTTAACCAAGGTTAACTAAATGTTTAAACGACTCTGTGACTGAAGGAAAAGTGTAACCCGAGGTAGACTTAAAGTTAGATTTGAAGTCAGATGCAGAGCCAGGGTAAATAAGAAGATCTGACGGTCATGTTTTAAAGTGAGATTAGGTTTTAAATGTCAACCATCGATGGAGGAAAATTTTGACACCACCTGTTAGCCATTATTATTTAAATTCAAATATATTCCTATAGGGTTTCGGCTAGGTTTTTTTGAACCAGTGGTCAATTGTGACAGAATTGGTGGATGGAATTTATATCTTCAGGACATTTTGTAGTTGAGGAAGATGATGACAGAGATCTGGGCTGCCATTTTTGGTCATTTCTTGTCTCAGGCAGGTACCAATCAATGCATTCATGGCAAGACTTTGTGTAAGAGAAGTAGATAGGTCTGGGTTGCTTGTCTACAAGTTGATTTCCAGTACAAAGATGGGCACAAATATTTGATCAACTATGATTTTTGAAGAGATATATTTATGATTAGATTTGATTGGCTAGGGTTTGATTATTGTATTGAAAACCATGTAACCCTAGTTAATTTTTTGACTCTTGCCTATGTGCAAAGGAGTATGTATATATTGTGTTTTTGGAGCCTTAGGGCTAAGAGTTGGACAATTTGTAGAAGAAATTCATCTTTTATTAAGGGTCATCTATGGTATCATTTCTACCCTCTGGCTTATATAGTTGTATTTCTCCCATTGATGATTCAGATATTGTAGAGGTATTTTGTGACAATCCTTCATGTCCCTATGCTTCCTTGTCTAAATTATCTCTTATTGGATTAAAGTATATGATGTTTTCAGTGATATCTTAGGCTTCCTGATCCCTCTTGCTTTCTATAATTTTATATTTTATTTTGTTTGATCTGATTTAGATGTTTTGTGGGTATACTTCAACCCCATAACAATCTTGTGTCAATCCTACAAAGAGTTGCAAAAGTGAATGTCTTCTTGCAGGTCATAAATTGTGTCTTATGTTCACACCCTTCTATGAAATACTTATGCAAGCCTATTTAGTAAGTTGTGACCTACTAGACTTGAGCCTTTCATTGATTCCATTCCTCTATATTGAGATCCAAACCCTAATTTTAGTGTATCACCTAGTAGGTAGTTTGCTTTCAGTCTTTTCACTTTCCAATCATTCCTTCTATCCCTTTCCCTTAAAAGTTTTAACTTTCATGTCTAGAAGAAAATTAACGTGATTATCCAAGTGGAACCAACCTAGAACCTAGAGGTCTCATGTTAGTTAGCATAGGTCTGACAACCTGGAGATGATTCCCATGTTATACTAGGTTATCAAGACTACGAGAGCTTGGGACAAAGGTGCAAACTTAGTGTATAATAATTCTGGCATGCTCGATGGGACAAGAAGTTTATTCAAAATTCAAGTTATGTTATCTCTGATATGCAAATTTCATAAAACAAGCTTTTAGAAGTCATTCCATCAAGTATATCTGGCGACTCCACTAATTTCAAGGATCAGGGCTGACCTTGTTTAAGGTTTATGAGAAAGATTGAGACTAGAAGCTCAAAGCCCACAAAATTTTCAGAGTTGCCTTCAAGAAGAAGTCATAAAGGTAGGTCAACTCAAGGGACATCCCCTACAAGGAGAGTTTAGTCAACACCTCCTGACACTTCAAAAAGGAGATCTTTTCCCTTTCATTCTAGAAGAAGAGGCAGATCTCTAACCAGAGATCTAGAAGAGGATTCAAATCTAGCAGCAAATGCAACTCATAGAGTTGTTAATCTTTAGATTCCAACTCCTACAATGGCTAGGCCATTTGCATTTTCACCCTTTAATTAGGGTAGTCCATTAGATTTTTCCCAACATCATAGCATGCCCTTGGTGGCACTTAAGAGCATACCTGACTTCACAGGTGAAGGGTAGACAACTACCTTTGAACACATAAGAGATGTGACCACCATCTATAGCATACACAATATTACTCAAGAAGATGTGGCCACAAAATTATAAGCAACCTCTCTAAAAGGTAAGGCTCTTGAATGGTTTAGAACTTGAACTATTGGTTCTATTACTTCATGGGATGAATTAGGGGATGCATTAAGTAAGCATTTTGAGGATAAATTAGATAACTTGTCTATAGTTGAACAGTTAACAACTATTAAGAGAGATCCTCAAGAGAAGATGATAGATTACAATAGTAGATTCCTTAAAACATGGAATAGAATCCCAGTCTTAGTGAGACCATCAGCTGACCATGCTTTCCTTTATTACTTACAAAGTTCGAATGGTCAAATTTCTATCATGATCCAATCCATGGGTGGTACTTCTCTTCCCCAAGCTTTTAACATAGCTGTCAGGGCTGAAAATTGTTTTATCCAAGTAGGCACAATTGCCAGAAGACCTCCAATGCCCATTTTTCCTGGCCTTCAACCCATTGCACCTACACAAGTACCCCCATTTACCCCTATTCCCACCATATTAGCACCTTAGGCCAGTACCAGTGGTCAAGAGCTAACAACTAGTTTCTCTCAAGAGCTGCAAGAGATAAAGAACAACCAACAAAGCAGTCAGGAAGAAATGACAAACTTGTTGCAGACCTTGACTAAGGAGGTCACAAATCTAAAGAAACAAGGTTAAGGAGTTAGACCACCATTTCAGTTACAAGTCCAAGGTCCTAATCAATAATATCAAAATCAAGGATAGCCTTATCAACAAAATAGGCCACCATACCAAGGAGGTTATCAAGGACAAAGACAAAGTTTTAACCAAAGACCATTCCAACCGTATAACCCTACACCTCTCAATTCTACAAATCTAGTGAGGGATATGGTTCCTAGCCAAAACAATGTGGCTATGGAGAATGAATGGTTTTTTCCTTGTAATCAACCTCACAATCAGGCCACATGTTCAAATGGGTGGATGAACCAAGCTCTAATGGTTCAAAATGCCTCACAAGCTCAATCAGAGGCTTCATCCAGTGGGTTAGTCCCTCAAAAAGAATCACAAGATAATGAGACTACTCTCTTCAATTGGGAGCAACCAGACTTCAATGGAGTCAATGATGAAGTTTCTTTTGTTGCCTATACAAGAGAAAAGAGAAGAGCTCAAGACATGGAGAGAGTAGATTCTAATGCTAAAGCTACTACATCTACAAAGCCACTAAAGCAAGCCACTCCCATCATACCTAAGCAGGCTCCTATCATTACAAGCAAAGAAGGCCAACAATCTAAAGAAGTGGAGCCCATCATAGTGAAAGCACAATAGAGAGTACACACTATGACACCTTATAATATTGTAGACAACATGAAGAAGGTGAATGTCACCATGTCCATGTGGGACTCTTTGGCTCCTCCAGGACAACCTAAAATTTTGAAGAAGGCCATGATAGAAGTGGCAACTCCTCAACCTACAAAAGAAGCTGCAAAGCCAGTGTTGGTTAACACTGATCAAGAAAAGGAGGCTCCAAGTAGAAACTCCAAAGGCAATTCCATTCAAGGTAGGAATTCAAAGCCACCTCCCTTTTATGTATCTTTAATCATTAGAAAATCTTTAGTACATAATTGTATGGTATATAGTGGAGCTACTAGCACCATAATGCCTAAGAAAGTAGCTGACCAATTAGGACTAAAATATGAGCCCTTTCAAATGAAGGTTACCCAACTTGATGGATCCTAAATCAATACTATAGGTGTGGCTAAGGATACCAATTTAATCCTGCATGCTAGTCCTAATTTTTCCATCCTCCTTGATATATACATCATAGATCTCCCTACATTATTTGCTATATGTCTTTCAAGGGAGTTCATAGCCAAAATAGGAGGCTACCTATCTTCTGACTGGTCTCACATGCTATTTCATACAAGGTATGGGACTAAGGTAACCATTAAGTCAAAACCATTAGAAACACACTATATAGAGCCATATATATCCAATACCATCAATGTTAATTGCCCTATATTTGATAACACTGACTTCCAAACCATTAGTGAAGCAGGCACGAAAATAGAAAGTATCCCTGATATTTTTCTAGATGAAAGAACTTCAAAAGCCCAAGAAAATATTGTTTGGGATTTTGGTTTGGGAAGTTATTTGATATAGGAAAGTGGGGTCATAGAGCCAAGCCTTCTCAAGGAAGATACTGATTTAGAGGATCAAAATGATTAGGTTTGGGAACTATTTTTTGATGGAGCTAGAAGTAGACATGGTTCTGGAGGTGGTGCTATTTTAGTGTCCCCAAGAGGAGAAAGGTATTATACTACCTTTAGATTCAGTTTCTCTTGCACTAGCAATACCGTAGAATATGAAAGTCTAGTTAATGGACTAGAGTGGGCTAGAAAAAGAGGGCTTAAGGCCTTAAAAGTTTATGGTGACAGTGAGTTAGTTGTTAGCCAAGTAAGAGGGATAAGTGCAATGAAAAATGACACTTTTAAAGCATACAAACATAGAGTTTGGGATGCAATTGAAGATTTTTATGCTTTCAATATTGTTGCTATCCCTAGGAAGCTAAATCAAAATGTAGATAGGCTGGTTGTTGTTGGATCTCAGTATGACATTCCAAATAGCATTTTAAAAGAAGTAGATCAATAGCATATTAAAGTGATTTTCAGACCATCTATTCTTGATAATGATGTTAATTGGAAAGTGTTTGACAATGATGAACAAATTCTATAGTTCTTGTTTGAAGAAGATGTTTTTTCAGAGTATAATCAAGATAGGCTATCACAAAACTATGGTGATCAAGTGATACAAGTTAAGTCTAATAAGATGCCTAGAGGTCTTGTTACATTGGAGGTTGTCTTCAACAAGGATGATGAAGTCAAGAAAAACAAAGCTGGCCTGGTAATCCAACAAGAACATTGTGTTGAATTGGAGTTGGAACCAGGTAAGAGCCTACAATTTGGAAAAGTGAACACTAAATTGGAAAAGCAAGCTTACACTCAATTACTCAAAGAATTCAGTGATGTTTTTGCATGGCAATATGAAGACCTCAAAGGTTTTGATCTTGCTCTTGCTCAACACACTATTGAATTAGAACCTAATGCCAAACCAGGGAGGCAAAAGAAAAGGCCTGTTAATCCCAAGCTTGAGCCACTTATGCATAAAGAAGAACTCAAACTAATAGAAAGTGGTATCATCTACCCCATTAAGCATACTAGTTAGGTTTCCAACCTTGTTCCTATCAGGAAGAAGAATGGGGAGCTGAGGTTATGTGTTGACTTCTGGGATCTTAACAAGGCCTCTTTAAAGGACCGCCATCCACTGCTCTCCATGGAAAAAATCTTACAATGTGTCTCTGGATCCGAGAGATTTTCATTATTGGATGGCTATTCAGGATACAATCAAATCTTAGTGAATGAAGAGGATCAATATAAGACTACATTTACAACCAAGTGGGGAACCATGACTTATCAAAAGATGCCTTTTGGTTTGTCAAATGTAGGTGCCACATTTCAAAAGGCAATGGATATGGCCTTTAAGAGCCTAATGTACAAGTTTGTGCTGGTCTACTTAGATGACATAACTATCTATTCCAAGCATGCAGTAGATCACATCAAACATTTAAGGAAGATTTTTGAAAGGTGTAGAGAATTTGGGATATCTCTTAATCACAAGAAATGTGTGTTTGCAGTTCATGAAGGAAAATTGTTGGGATATGTAGTATCCAAAGAAGGGATTATAGTAGATCCTAAGAGAATTGTAGCTATCGTAGAGCTACCCCTACCACATCACAAGAAAAGTCTCCAATCTTTCATAGGAAAGACTAATTTTGTTAGGAGGTTCTTGCCTAACATTGTATATTTACTCAAGCCTTTGACAACCATGTTAAAGAATAGTTCATCTTTTAGTTGGACCAAAGAAGGGAGAGTCAATTTCCAAGCTATCAAAGAGGCCCTAATAGAAGCCCCTACCCTCTTGAACCCAAACTTCAGTAAGGATTTTATCCTATATGCTTATGGAGGTCATGATGCTATATCTACAATGTTGACCCAAGAAAATTTAGATGGATTGGAGCAGCCTATTACTTTCTTTAGCAAAGGTTTAGAAGAGTATGAATAGAGATACTCTTTTGTAGAGAAACATGTACTTGCTATGGTAAAGAGAATTAAAAAGTTTAGATATGTTTTGAACCATAGCAAGGTACACTTGAAAGTTACTCATCCAAGTGTCAAATAATTTTTGCTTTCCAATGACCTAAATGAGAAAAGAGCTGGTTGGATCACCAAGGTGATGGAATATGACATAGATATTCAAAGTACCAAGTTGGTTAGAGGAAGAGGTCTTTGTGAGCATTTGGAAGAGAATGAAAGTTCAAAGAAATTAGAACAAATAGATGCATCTCTAGTGGTGCATTCTATAGAGGAACAAGCCAAGGCAACAAGTTGGTTGCCTAATATGAGCAATTATTTGAAGATAGGACAATGCCCTGCAGGCCTAGATTCATCAAAAAGAAGGTATTATAGGTTACAATCTGTTCCTTTTGTGCTGATAAATAAAGATCTTTTTAGAAAAGATCACAATGGTGTCCTTTTAAGATGTATAGATTCAAAAAAGATAGCTGATATCCTATTTGAGTTCCATGATGGACCTTCTAGAGGTCACTTTTCTCCTAGGACTACTACTTTTAAAATCATGAGGGCTAGATACTATTGGCCATCTATCTTTAAGGATAGTCATGAATATGTGAGAAAATGCATCAAGTGTGCCATGTTTTTAGGAAAAGAGAGGCTTGCAGCCTTGCCCCTACAACTAATCAGAAAAGAGCAACCTTTCATTAAATGGGGTATAGATTTCATTGGAATGATCAATCCTCCATCTAGTGCAAGACATAAATGGATAATCACTACAATAGATTACTTCACCAGATGGATAGAAGAAATTGCATTAAAAGAGGCCAATGAAAATGCTGTGTTGAGTTTTTATGATGATATAATCCATAAATTTGGCATTCCAGATTCTATCATTTCAGATAATGCATTAGCATTCACAGGCGTAAAAGTCTCAAAGTGGGCAATCAAGAATGGCATCTATCTGAATACAAGTTCTAACTATTACCCTCAAGGCAATGGCTTAGAAGAATCAACAAATAAGAACTTGATTAGGATAATCAAGAAGACTCTACAAGATAATCAGAGGGATTGGCATACCAAACTCAGGTCTGCCTTATGGCTGGACAAAATTACTCCAAAGAAGATCATTGGGAATTCTCCTTATGTGTTAGTGTATGGCAGAGAGGCCAAGTTGTCTATCTTAGTTGAATTGCCAGCTCTGGACTTGGCTAATCAGTATGCCCTATTTGAAGAAGGAGATCCCTTGTAGATCAAATATGCTCAGTTGATGGAATTGGAAGAACTCAGAGACAAATCAATGTAGGATATGGAATTCCATTAGATTCAAACAAAGAGGACTTTTGACAAAAGAGCCAAGGTCAAGAATTTCAAAGTTGGAGATGTAGTCCTCAAGTGGGATGAGTTTAGAACTAGGCCTGGAAAACATACCAAATTTGATTCATTTTGGGGTGGACCATTTGTTATAACAAAATGTAAGGGATCCAATGCTTTCTAGCTATCAAATCTTGAAGGAGATGCCTTGCCAATATCAGTGAATGGTTTTCACTTGAAGCCTTGCTTTGAGGTTAATCTCTCTCTATAAATTTTTTAAATATGCTTTCCCCTTCTTTCTTTCCCTATTTTCTAGGTTAGTTTCCTACTTTCCAAGAAGTGCCAGTGCACAATTTTTCCTCTTTGGTTCCAGTCTTGTCTCCCTATGAGAAATTTTTATTTTTGATGACCCCGTGCCCAATGGATTGTCATAGACCACTAGTTTTCCATGTCTAGTAGGTTGAAATCCAGTAGAAGTTGACAAAATGTTACCCTAATTTTCATATGCATGAAAATTTAACCAATTCCCATCTCAAAGTCTCTATTTTTACTCTCCCAAGCACCTCAAAAAATTTCATAGCTTTATGTCTTGTTCTCTGGTCACTGCAAGCTTTCTAACTCTCTGGTCTGCAGATCAAAAATTTCATAAAGTAGCCATTGTAGGATTAAAACCCTAAGTAGCCCTTTGGCTTGATATATTTTGAAGTTACTTTATCGGCCACTTAAAATCATAAATGCCCATGTGCACTTTAATCCTATTGGCTGGTCACAGATTCTCATATTTCTCTAGCGGTGATCTTTCCCTCTCAGTGATTTAGCGACTACATGATTCTCATAGTCGCTAAGTGTTTCACAGTTAAGTCTTCAATGATTAGTGATTTAGTAAGTGATTAGCCTTCCCTTGGTCACATAATCACTGAGTTCTTTGGTGGTCTCAAGATTGTGGGGTCCCAGTTGATGAGATCAATGGTTGTTGTAAGGTCTCATAGCATGTGTCAGAGGCTCGTGATCTTACGATAACCATCGATCTTTCCTTTTCTCAGTGCTTCATGCCTTTGTGGGTCTATTTTCATGGTTTCCTATGTGGAGGTATTTCATTGGTTGAAGGGAGATGAATTATAATTTGTCAGCTGGCCCAGTTGTCAGTCCTCTTTTGATCTAATGGTTGGCCTGTTTTCTCATGAAAAGTGTTAGAGGTATGCAATTTTTAGACTGTCATTGATTTCTGTCGGTGACATAGCTCTTCATGCCTGGTAGGTCCACTACTATGTGTATTCAAATGGTAGCTTCTAATTGGTCCACATGTGCTAATTTAGCTTATTCATCAGTGGGACCAAGTTCTTTTAGCAATCAAAGGCTCTGACATCTATAGAGGATCAGATTATGAGATCATGTGACGACTGTTGATCTTGCTTTATCTCAGAGCATTCTCGGTGGGTCCTTTCTTGCTGATGTGTTTGCTTCCTATTGGTTTCTACATGATGATGAGGACTTCTAGGTGGACCGATGTATCAGAGGGGTCCCGGTCTAATATAGATCTATGGCTGGCATAAAGGCGCAAATAATATTCGGAGGCCATGAGATCTTGCACCCACTATTGGATCAAAATCTTGTCTTAAGTGGGACTGATGTCAGGACTTGCCAAGGTGTATGCTTACAAAGAAATCAAGGGTGAATAAAGGAATGACATGTGGTGGTTCTGGGCCTAGAGTTAAGGGTATTTCATGAATCAATGACTAAAGAACTTTTTTGTGTTCGTCAAACTTAACCGAGGTCAACTAAATGTTTAAATGAATCTACGACTGAAGGAAAAGGGTAACCCAAGGTAGACTTAAAGTTACATTTGTAGTTAGATGCCGAGCCTAGGTAAATAAGAAGATCTGACAGTCACATTTTAAAGTGACATTAGGTTTTAAACATCGACCAACGATGCAGGAAAATTTTGGCCCCACTTGTTAGCCGTTATTATTTAAATTCAAATATATTCCTACAGGGTTTTGGCTAGGTTTTTTGAACCAGTAGTCAATTGTGACAGAATTGGTGGATGGAATTTATATCTTTAGGACATTTTGCAATTGAGGAAGATGATAACAGGGGTCTAGGTGGCTATTTTTGGTCATTTCTTATCTCAGGGGGGTACCAATCAGTGCATTCATGGCAAGACTTTGTGCAAGAGAAGTAGATAGGTCTGGGTTGCTTGTCTGCAAGATGACTTCTAGTACAGAGATGGGCACAAATATCTGATCGGCTATGATTTTTGCAGAGATATATTTATGCTCAGATTTGATTGGCTAGGGTTTGATTATTGTATTAAAAACCATGTAACCCTAGTTAGTTTTTTGACTCTTGCCTGTGTGCAAAGGAGTATGTATATATTATATTTTTGGAGCCTTAGGGCTAAGAGTTGGACAATTCATACAAGAAATTCATCTTTTCTTAAGGTTTATCTATGGTATCATTTCTACCCTCTAGCTTATACAGTTTCATTTCTCTCATTGATGATTCAGATATTGTAGAGGTATTTTTTGACAATCTTTCATTTCCCTATGCTTCCTTGTCTAAATTATCTCTTATTGGATTAAAGTATATGATGTTTTTAGTGATATCTTAGGGTTCCTCATCCCTCTCGCTTTCTATAATTTTGTGTGTTATTGATTTTGATCTTATTTAGATGTTTTGTGGGTATACTTCAACCCCCTAACAGTCTTGTCTCAATCCTACACTAAATTGCAGAAGTGAATGTCTGCTTGCAAGTCATAAATTGTGTCTTATGTTCACACCCTTCTATGAAATACTTATGCAAGCCTATTCAGTAAGTTGTGACCTATTAAAACTGAGCCTTTCATTGATTTCATTCCTCTATACTGAGATCCAAACCCTAATTTTAGTGTATCACCTAGTAGGTAGTTTGCTTTCAGTCTTTTCCCTTTCCAAGCATTCCTTCTATCCCTTTCCCTTAAAAGTTTTAACTTTCATGTCTAGAAGCAAATTAAGGTGATTATCCAAGAGGAACTAGCGTAGAACCTGGAGGTTTCATCTTAGTTAGCATAGGTCCCACAACCTGGAGATGATTCCGATGTTATACTAGGTTATTAAGACTATGAGAGCTTAAGACAAAGGTGCAAACTTAGTGTATAACAATTACATCTTTACATATCTTTATACAAGTTATTAAGATTAATAGATTTGCAGTCAACTATCATATTACAAACTATCTTTATCCAAGGGTTAACATCTAGGATGTCATCGCTTTATATTATTAAGTCATTATTTTGATAAAAAAAAATAATCCCTTAACTCTTTATCTATTCTGTCTTCATATTCTGTCCTGTTGGATTAACACTGTCCTAAGTAAAACTATCATAACTTCTTCGGTACATGTCATACTAACTTGCACTCTGAGGTGAGTCTTCAATAGTCACCATAGAGTCTATGTTCAAGTGCGTAGGCATTGGACTTACTCCAATCAACATCACAAACAAAAATTGTCATCAGGTTCACTGGTAAAAACACATTGTCTCATACTTAGACAATTTGAATTGCGCTCTGACATATGACCTCTCTGACCTATGTGATCTTCATGTAGATCATATGTTTCCATAATGACAACATCTATGTAACCAACTCCACCAAATTTCCAACAATCTCTCACTTTGTCATTGGTGGCAACATATGAGAAAATTGGCTAAGTCTTACAACTTCAAAATCTCAAAATTGTGGCCATAATACAAAATATATATGTAATGTCCTTATGAATTCATTAATTCTCTCTATATACTATACTCCCCCTAAGAGTATGTATCCTTATCTATTTTCTACTATATATCTCTCCCCCTTTGACAACAATGACAAAAAAAATGTAATGAGGGTTACAAAAACTGTGTTCACAAAATATTATACCTTACTTCAATATTGCAAAGTCAGTAGGCTTGAAACACAATCTACAAAATTGATCTTCATAGCCTCTAATTCTTTCTCCCATGATTTCTTAATTGAGTCTACCACACTGAGTAGTGTGCACAATCCATAAGATGCAATCTCACATGCTTGGAGATTTTCATAGATAAACTTCTGAAAAGATGTCTTGGTTGAAAGACATTCTTCTACTTGCCCTTCAATAGTGTTCAAGTTTATAGAAATGTGCTCTATTAAAAGTGTGAATCTCTTCAGCTTCCTATCCTTGTCATCTTGCAAAACTCTCATTTCATCATAGATCTTTCAAATTTTCCTCTCAATATCAAATACCTTCACATTGGGGCTCGAAAGAAGGTTTGCTCATTCTAAATTTCTACTTCCTTCATCTTCATCTTCTGAACTTCCTCTACTACCAAGTTCTCTGATTTTGTACACTGAATGTACAAGGATTTTCCTTTTTCCAAATTATTTCTCAAGTCCTTTATATAGATATCAAGGTTATTGATATCATTCCTGATATTCTGACTAATGTCTAAAAGTGTTTTGGCCTCATAAGCTGCTTGAGCTTTCATCTTTTCTATATCAGATAGATTTGTAAACTCATCATCAAAAGTATTCATTACTTTCTTTTCTCTTACCAAAGGGTCATCTTCTGCAATCCATGTAGTAATAATACCTTATAATTTCTCAGTATGCTCCTTCAGGCATCCTTCAAGACTCTTTACTTTCTTGTTCTTACTGATGATCTTGTTTAAAGATGGGATCAATTCCATCTAATCATCATCATCTACGTCCTTTCCCAAATTCTCAATCAACTATATCCTCAAAATCTCACACATATCAACTTGTACTTTATCCACACACATCAAATAAGATGCATGTATCATTCCAACTACCATGTCATCCTCTCTCAAGTTAGCACAAAACTTAGATAGGATCTTACACAAGTATCTGACATCATCTTGTTGTATCTTGCTAATTACAAATCCTCTGCCATTGTAGGATGAATTTGTGTTGTCTATGACTATTTTCCTCATGTTTTTCTCATTTAAAGGAATGCCTCCAGTTTTAGATAGTCTAGTTACCTCATGAATTAAGTCAGTTGTGATATCTATCACTCTGTCATCTAACCAAAACTTTCCATTGTGAATTCTACTTAGGATTATCTTGGTACATTCTTCATTATCAAATTGATATTGCAAAGCATACTTAACTATCTCATTATCTTTCAAATGCTCAAACCCTACTTTCAATGACATGTCCTGATTATAGATTTTTTGATATTCCTCTGTGAAGTCACTATCACTGATAGTCTCTAGTTTGCATCACAGATAACTTCTAACATTCTCTAGATGTAAAACTCTATTTGGTACGCATGATAAAGCTAACCTAGGATCATCTTCCAAGGGTTCTACTAGTTCCCTTTTCATTTTAGGTCTATTCTTATCTTTAACATTGTGAATGAAAGAAACATCCATGATTTCATCTAATTCCTTAACTAATTTCAAGATCTACCAAGTAAAATACCTCGATTTCATGATTTAGGGCTTGCGTAGATTCGACACAAAATTCTTCACCAAATCCTTGCAAAATGCTTCTAATCACTACTCTTTGATCTCCTGAACACTTTTATTCACTTTGATGATCAAATAACACCATCCATGACCTTTTATTAATTCAATCTTACTTACATCTGACATCACATTCAATTCTTTTGCCGCTTCTTTCCAAAAAGTTGATTCTGTTAACCTTCAAAACTTAAAACTTCTTGTGATCTTGCAAAACATAATATTTTTCTTTGTGATCTTAACCATAGCATTAGAATATCATATGATACCTTACATTAACTGTGCAAGACTCAATTCATCATATATCAACTTCTACACTAATCTAAGTTCCTATTCTACTATAATTTTCATGAATTAAGTACTTTGAGATGGGTCAGGTAAAGATTCATTCTTACCACTTAATACTTCACCTTTTTGACTACCTTTAGTGCTAAATATGTCTCCTTGATCTGTGCTTTTAACAAACTTCACTTCATCTGAATTACTACAACATCCTTTCTGACTATTGCTTCCATCTTCATTTCTTCTTGCATGACTTCTAGGGTTAGGATTGGTATGAAAAACTCTATTGTTTATTTTTCAAAACCTTGTTGTGTGTCCAATCTTGTTACATATTTGACAAACTATTCCATTGTTTCAATATCTTGGTCCAAGCTGATTGATCTGTGATCTACAATTTCTAGCAATGTGTCCAACCTTGTTGCATCTATAACAGACTACTCCATTTCTTCTATTCATATCTTTAGTAGGTTTCTTATCTTCATGGTTAGTATTTCTAAACATTCTACTATTATTTCTATTCTCAACAAATTTAGGTTTTCTGCATTCAATAGCTCTATGTCCAAAACCATGACAATTATAACAATAACTATCAAGAGGCTTAAATTGCTTACCTGTGCAATCTCTCTTCATATGACCAATAGTATTACAAGCAAAACATCTACCTTTGAATTCTCTTTTCATACCTCTAGGTGATTCCTCTTGGTTGGGTGGTTCTTCTTCCTTAGGTGTATCTTCAAATTTTTTAATCTCATCAGACTTCTTCTCATCTATACTTTCAGATTTCTTCAGATCTGGTTCCTTGCTTTCTTTATTTTCTTTAAAAGTGTTGAATCCAAGACCAATCTTATCATAGAATGGTTTTTGATAAGATATTTTTTCATCAATATTTTCACTAGTTGAATATAGCCTTTCAAGTTGCTGCTTAGATTGAGTCAGTTCTCCTTTCACAATTGTATTGTATTTCTCAAGTTTAGCATACTGAAAATTGATTTTCTCAAGTTTAGATGTTACTTTACCAAGTTTAGATTTTAGCCCTTCATTTTCAAGCTTAAGATTTTCATTTTTAGATTTTAGATTTTCTTCATTCTTGCCATTTCCATCTTTTAGACTTAGCTTCAGATTTTCTATCTTCAATTCATGTTTAAGGATCTCATTTTCTTTCTCTAAGTTGTCATCACAATATTCAATATGAATTTTGGATTCCTTTTCAGACTTTAGATCTTTCCACTTATTTTTGAATTTCTCAATGGGGTTCTTTGCATCATCATGTGTTCCTTTCAAAATATCTCTTTCTTCAGTAAGCATATCAATTTGTTCAAGAGCTTCTTCAAGATTCTTCTGTAGCTAATCCATATCCATAGAGATCTTACTCAAGCTACTAGGCTTTCCTTCAATGATTCTTTTTTGAGTAACTAAGCTCTGATACCAATTGTTAGAAATAGGGAATACTGAGAGGGGGGGGTGAATCAATATTTTACAAACTTTTTCCCAATTATGGATATAATAGCTTATCTTAGCACATGCATAACATAAGAAGCTAAACAACATGCATAGCACTAAAACTAAAGAACTCATAACACATTATTTGTTCTTGAGGAAACCCTAGCCATGGGAAAACCCTGGTGGGGATGGTACCCACAAAGATCCACTAATAAAAAGTATCCTTTTAAGGATGTTGACCCTGTTAGGAGTCTATTACATGCATATAGTGTCTTAGTCTTGATTAAGGGATTATAGGCCTTGTTAGAAGCCTCAACCCTGTTAGGAGTTGGCAATACAAAATGTGATTACTAGATGAGCCCACTTCCCAAACAAGTAATATACAATATTTATTGATTACAAAAGTAGGTCAAGGTACATAACCTTATACTTCTTGCATCAATATGTCTTTGCTGCTCTTTCACTATCACTATTACATACATTCATTACTTCCTTTTTTACAATTACATCTTTACATTTCTTTATACAAGTTATTGAGATTAATAACTTTCCAGTTGGCTATCATATTAAAAAATATCTTTATCCAAGGTTTAACATCTAGGATGTCATCCCTTTATATTTTTAATTCATTATTTTGATAAACAAAATAATCCTTTAACTCTTTATCTATTCTGTCTTCATATTCTGTCCTATCGGCTTAACAATGTCTTAAGTAAAACCATCATAACTTCTTCCATACATGTCGTACTAACTTGCATTTTTTGGTGAGTCTTCAATAGTCACCATAGAGTCTATGTTCAAGTGCACAAGCACTAAACTTACACCAATCAACATCACAAAGAAAAACTGTCATCAGGTTCACTGGTAAAAACACATTGTCTCATACTTAGACAATTTGCATTGCGCTTTGAAATACTAGCTCTCTGACCTATGTGATCATCATGTAGATCATATGTTTCCATAATGACAACATCTATGTAACCAACTCAGCCAAATTTCCAGGTGGCACATCCTCGTATGTTTGAGGAATTTTATAATTCATTGTAATATCTGGCCCTAACTGGGAAGGCCTTATAGCCCGACATGTATGATTCTATTTGATGAAAATTAATGAAAGATCCTACATTCTCTCTCTCTCACTGTTGTGTGTTATTTCCTGTGATTATTGTTGAGAAGGCTAGATTATTAGGGTGTGCCATTTTTTTGGCCCCTTTTGACCCTACCTTGTGTCAGTCAAGCTCGCAACTTCCACAATCTTCTTTTACATCACATACATTCTTCCATATCTTTTCAAAATAAAAGATCTTAGATATATACCCTATTACAAAATAAATGATCAGGTCAGCTATTTAGACTTTCCTAATATACAAATAATTACATAACTCCTTGCTAAGATACATATGGTATCTAAAAAAGTTATACAACAATTACAATTTAATAATCAAGGACCGACATCCATAATTCATGCTCACCATTCATGATACATGCTACAACTCTCAAGTCAGCTTCCAAATAGGTCATCTCTAGAACCCACACCATAGATAACATCATCCTTCTTTTCATACCTTGCTAAGATAAAAAAAATTCTTCAGTACCCTATCTATCATTCCTTAAGCTTGCATACGCTGAATCTTGATCTCCTATAAGATATACCCAAAACTCAGAGACTTACTCTTTCAACTTCCACTATCACTATCTAGTAACCAATCTTCACCAGATCTTATGTAACTCAGCCAATATGCAATATTACATCATGAGATATTAGATATAAGAGAAAAACACCTTCTTGTGAACACACCTAACTTCGCACATTATGAATCATTTGTACAATATTCATACACTATAATAACCAGCCCACTCTTTTCATAGAAACATATGTTGACATCAGTGACAAAACAAGAATGACAACAATATTAATTACAACATCACTCAACATAGTGATTAAACGTATTAAATGTATCCAAAAATCTCCCCCTTTGGTATTGATGGCAACATTTGTTTCATCATCACAAGTCTCATTTTCACATTCAATCTCAACAAATTCTTCTTCTTTTGTAGAAGCATCCTCCTTGATCTCCGTATTCTGATAACAATCATACATTCTCTATTATATCTGAAAATTTTCATCTATCTTCACATTGTTACTTCTAATCATCTTTCTTAATCTCAGGTTAAAACATTTGTAAGCATTTCTTTTAGTAGAATATCCAAGGAAAATTCCTTCATCACTTCTAGCATCAAATTTCCCTATCTCATCATCTCTTTTGATATAACATTTACTACCAAATATTTGGAAATATTTTATAGTAGGAAAATTATTAAACCATAATTAATAAGGATTCTTATTTGTACCTTCTCTAATTTGAATTATGTTCAATGTGTACACTTATACACCAACAACTTCTCTCCAGTGCACATGTAATATATTTCCTTCAAAGAACATTATCCTAGTAGCATCCAATATTATTTTGTTATTTCTCTCTGCTATCCCATTTTTATGTAGAGTCCTAGGAGTAGATATTTGTCTTTGTATTCCATTCTCTTTGCAATATGAATTGAATAGATCTGAAGTAAACTCTCCACCTCTATCTGATCTCAAACATTTTATCTTCAGACCTAATTCATTCTCTACTTTTTCTTTGAATATTCTTAAATGTATCAAATGCTTGTGATTTATCTTTCAAGTAAGTGATCCACATCATTCTATTAAATTCATCAACAAAGAGTATAAAATACCTTTCACCATAGTATGACCTTGTCCTTGTAGGTCCACATAGGTCTGTATGTACCAGATCCAAATTTCCATTTGTTGTATATGATTTACTTTTATAGCTTCTTCTAGTATGTTTTCCCATAACACATTCTCTACATATGGTGTTAGATGGTTTCACAATCTTCAGTAGGTCTCTTACTACATTAGTCAAGCTTTCCTTCACAATATGATCAAAATTAACATGACAAAATCTTATGTTTCATAACCAACTGTCATCTACCTTTGCATAAAACAAGAAGTTCTAGATGTATTTAACTCAAATACATTACCTCTATATTTAGTACCAGTTGAAATCAAGTTCATTTTCTTGCCTCTGATAAAACATTTCCCATCAATGAACTTCAATTGATATCCCTTATCCATCAGTTGTCCAACACTCAACATGTTATGCTTAAGTCCATCAACAAGAAGTACATTTTTAGTAATAGTCCTTCCATCCAAAGTAATAGATCCTACTCCTATGATAGGTTTAGGAACATTGTCTCTGAATCTTACAAGACCACCATCATACATCATTAGTTTAACAAACTTGTTTTTGTCTCCAGCCATATGATGTGAGAAACCACTATCTATAACCCATTCAGATTTTTTAACAACATGCGATACTAAAGATTTTTCCTCATGTACCAATTTTTCATCTTTAATAGAAATAAATCTAATCTCCTCATAATCCAAATCATCATAATTATAAATACCATCACTAGCATAATAAAATTCCTTATCCTTTGAATACTTAGACTTGAAAAACTTAGGTTTGTGTGTAGGTGTTGATGTTTTGTAGCTTCAATCGAATAAACACTATGAGTCAATACTAGTGAAGGTATGTATATATATATTTAGTATATATGAGATGTATATATACTTAAATATATATATACATAAATATTATTATTATGTAAATATTAGAGAAATTAATATATAACACTCAAGAGATATTATATGTGTGTGTGTGTGTGTGTGTGTGTATAATAATTGTCATTATATTAATTACATATTAATGAATAGACATGTCTCATGAAGGGACATGTCTCTTCTTGGCTCATTCTCAATATAAATGCAAGAGATTGTTGCATTTGGAAAACACATACAATCAGATAGTGCTATTACATTTGCAATGATCCTAAAACCTTAACATGGTATCCGAGCCAAGTTGCACATGTAAGAGAGTAGTTTGTTGATGGTGAATGTGTGGTTGTCTCATAAAATATAGTCTCAGTACGAAGACCATATCTCCCAACTACACCATTGCATTTTTCTAAATTTCAGATATGTTGGTGATGATTAAATTTAAAAGAATCTCACTAGAGCGATTGAAGAGAAAATGTCAAGTTCAAAAGTGATGACAGACTATGTACGGGTCTATGAAAAAAAAATCTGAAAAAGAGTGAGGTTCCTTCTTTAAAAGTCTAACCACTTGAAGGGAGATCTAATAAGATTGGAGGTTGTGATGGTTTATAGAACATTTGGATATTAAATATAGTTCATGTGAAGAATTATAGTAATGTTTGAGAATGATGACATCATTTTGTGAATTTTCATGATATTTTCTATATGGGCTCACGTTATAGAATGAAATACTTGAAATTTATAAAAGATAAGTATTTCATATTTTATTAATGCACATAATTTTTTTAATTCATGATATACCATTGGTTAGTAAAATATTGTATGCTTTTATCATTGGTATTTTTGGTCAAGATAGTTTAGTAAGCTATTTGTAACCTCTCTCTGGCATACCTTCAGGACATAAGTACAAGATAATTGCATTCAAGGGAGAAAGAACTTGATGCTTACAAATGAATTGATGATTGAGAATACATGAAAAGAGAGTCTGACATTTCAAAAGAGGTCAAGAAGTTGACAAACTTGAGCTTCAGAGGGAGCAGATGGTTCAGTCAACTTGTGACAATCTTGATCATATTGATTGAGAGGGAGTTCACTATTGAAGGTGAAACACTTTTGAGGTAAGCTTGATATAATTGATTATTATACTAATGAATCATGAATGTTTTAAATGGGCCTACCCCCTATGTAAATCATGAGGAAGTGATGACTTCCAAATGATTATCACTTATATTTGTAGAAGTTATTGGAAGGTGATGATCTTACAATAACTAAAATCATGATATACATTATTTATAATGTTGAAATAGATCACGATGAATTAATGCAACAACTAAGTGTTAGATGTCATTAAGTTGATGGTCTATGAGTTGTTTGCATAAATATATCTTGTAAAACAACAACTAAGTGTTAGATGTCATTAAATTGATGGTCTATAAGTTGCTTGTATAGATACATCTTGTAAAGCAACAACTAAGTGTTAGATGTCATTAAATTGATGGTCTATAAGTTGTTTGCATAGATATATCTTGTAAATCAACAACTAAGTGTTAGATGTCATTGACGGTCCATGAGTTGTTTGTATAGATATATGATAGGTATTTGGTGACTATCACGTGTGTTGATATTCTGCAGGCTAGCACCTTATTGAGTACTTGGTGAATATCATATGTTGATGTTCTGATAGGCCAATACTCAGAGTATTTGGTGAATGTCATGTGTTGACATTCTGATAGGCCAATACTCAAGAGCTTGTGGATAGAATCACCGATGGAGGTAATCCACCTGAGAACTTATGGATAGAATCTCCAATGGAGGCAATCCACATATTGAGACTATGTTTCTATTGATTACATCTTGAGGATGATGCCTTTATTTCTTACATCATATGATTGATGTTATCAAGTGTATTAAGTGTTGACATTGGATTGATTTATCCTCCCTAGCTAAGAGGGAGTGTTGATGTTTTGTAGCTTCAGTCGAATAAACACTATGAGTCAATACTAGTGAAGATATGTATATATATATTTAGTATATATGAGATGTATATATATACTTAAATATATATACATAAATATTATTCTTATGTAAATATTAGAGAAATTAATATATAACACTCAAGATATATATATATATATATATATATATACATATATATATATATATACATATATATATACATATATATATATGTATATATATATATATATATACATATATATACATATATATACATATACATATATATACATATATATACATATATATATATATATATATATATACATATATATATATATATATATATATATATATATATATCTATATATATCTATATATGTATATATATGTATATATATATATATATATATATGTATATATATGTATATATATATATATTATCATTATATTAATTACATATTAATGAATAGACATGTCTCATGAAGGGAAATGTCTCTTATTGGTTCATTCTCAATATAAATGCAAGAGATTGTTGCATTTGGAAAACACATACAATCAGATAGTTCTATTACATTTGAAATGATCCTAAAACCTTAACAGTAGGAACTCTTGTAGGACATCTAGATGCAAAGTGACCTATCTTATTAATTGCATGAAAAACATATTAGGAATAGTCCCAAGGAGATAACTGAGAGGGGGGGGGGTGAATCAGTTATCTAAAAGTTTCAATTATTTTTCAATTAAGTATAATTAAACATTAAGCATATAAACAATGAGAGAAGACTTGGACACAAAACCAATATTTTGGTTACGGGAAAACCAAATAGGTAAAAACCCTAGTGGGAATTAACACCCACTAATAATCTGCACTAGTGTTTTATGATCCTTGTTTGAAGATCTTCAATCCTATTAGGAGTTGTCTTTATAATGAATTTAGTACAGTGACCTAGTCAAGGGTCAAACCCTATTAGGAGTCTTTTTACAATTAACCTTGTTAGGGGTGAGGACACACTATCCAAGAGCACACTACTCAAAGGGGTGAAGGCTACAACCTTCTGAATAACATATACACTCTATATTTGGATCTTAGTGAATTGCACTTTGACCTGCTATCTGGATCAGTTCCAATGTATAGCATAAACTCTTTACTTGGTCACATAGACCTTCTACTGATGGCTCAACACTATGCACTCTTTGCTCTGCTCTTTTCAATCAACTCTAAACCATGACTTAGCACTCACAAATGACTGCCTATAAATATCTTTCCTCCAAATGATATAATCAAGGCATCATGTTATAACCACATTGAAATCATATTAGAGAAACCATAACACATTCCAAAAATAATTATGTCAGCTCTACTAAGCACACAACACAATCTGGGACCTATCAAATATTAATAAATGTAGACGCACGCTACACACTATCAACTCTACCAAATTAACTAAAGCTTTCTCCTCAGCTGAATAACATCATGCACTCTTAGCCAAACCTTCTTGACTCTTCTCTCATCACTAATCCAAGGGCGCATACCGGTATGATAGGCACAACTCCTGTACCAATAAAATCTATGTTAGCTCTTCTAAATAAACATAGGAAACTACAACTAGTGAATGGTGACTTCATAGCTTCCCAGTTACTACATATCAAACTATACATCCATGAATGTAACATCACTAGTAGGTCTTCATCACATATCCAAAGGTGCAAGGCTCCATGATAACTATATAGACAATCACTCATAGAACACTACTGACACAAGCTGTTACATAACTATTTGTACTAACAATTAACCTATGTGTCCATGATATCATGCTGATAACATGTTTGTGCCACTTATACTCAAAGATTACTACATAAGTCTTCTACACATGCTACTTACCATATGTTGTCATCAATAACAAACACACAGTCGGTACTGGTCTGCTGGAAAATTCCAACAATCTCCCCCTTTGGCATTGATGGCAACATATGGAATGAAAAATGCCATCAATCCAATTGAAGAATTATTTTATAAAATTCTCCATTTCCTCATCAAAAATCCCCCAAGGATGGATCCTCCATCAACTACTACAACTCCTCCTTTCTGAATATGCTCCCCCTTATTGTATATCTTCTTTTATGTTCTTGTTTCTTTTCTTGTTTTTCATGACTTTATATATAATCCCCTAACGTTTGAAATAAATGGAAAAGGGCACCAACCCATTTAAGCTTCATTACTACTCCTGAGGTAGAGTAGTCAACCATCCATTAGTTCTTGAGGACTGATGCTCTTTCCATATTTTCTAAGTAGAATCAAGGAAGGGAATTACTCCCAGCTTCTCCCTGAGATACTCAATAGTATCCTTTGGTAAAGGCTTTGTGAATATATCTTCTAGTCATTCTTTTGTGCTTACATAATCCAATTTGACTTATTTCTCTACCACTTTCTCTCTAAGGAAGTGATACTTAATCTCTATGTGTTTTGTATTTGCATGGATCACCAGGTTCTTTGACATGTTGATAGTGCTAGTGTTATCACAATGAATAGGAATAGGATAATCAATCTTAATTCCAAAATCCTTTATCATCTACTTGATCCAAATAATTATGGAATAATTCAAGGCTATTGCAACATACTCTGCTTCTGCTATTGACTAAGAAATGCAATTCTACTTCTTGATTGTCCAAGTAACAAGTTTGTCACCGTGAAATACTGCTCCTCCTGATGTAATCTTTCTATCATCAACGTATCTTGCCGAATCTGCATTTGTATATACATGAAGCTCAAAATTCTCTAATTGGGATACCATAGACCATAATCTATATTTCCCTACAAATATCTAAATATTCTCTTTACTGCCATGAGGTGACTTTGTTTAGGCTTTGCTGCAAATCTTCCAACTATGCCAACTACATTATAAATATCAGGTCTAGTACACCCTTTACTTAAATCATCATTCATCTAGCAATATAGAAAATGAAATATTTCCTCAAACTCAAGAACTTTAACTTGACCACGGTCCTTCTCTGAGATTTAGCGACAACTGCATCTCTTAATCTTCAAATGTCTCATTTAACTCTCAGTAAATCATGAGATTTAGTGACCATTGTCTTCTCATATTCTCTGAATACTTTTACTAACCCTGGTTCCATGATGAGATTTAGTGAACACCTTTAATCTCTTATTCACTAGATATATCTCTCAACCTTGCTTCAATCTTAAGATTAAACACCGACTGTTGATCTTCATTATCCATGACTATCACTGAATTACCAAATATTTTAAGGCTTAACTATTTTGTTATGAGATTGAGCGAACATTGCATTCACTAGGTCCCTAGATAACTTGGATCTTAACTATCAACTTATATCTAGAGATCATGCAACCAAAAGCATTCTCATGATCCCTAAATGATTTACTTAAGTCAAGTTTAATCCTGAGATCTAGCAACAACTATTTTCTCATGATCTAGGAATAGCTTTACTAACCTTGGTTATATTATGAGACTCAGCAAATGCTATTATCTTTGAATCACTAGATAAAGTCCTTACCCTTGTCTAATCCTAAGATCAAACATCGATTGTTGATCCTTAATACCATCCATGGCTCTCGCTGAATCATTGAATCTTTTAAAACCTAACCATTTAGTCATGAGATCAAGTGAAAACCTTAAGTCACTTGATCGCTAGATACAAAGTCATTAACTGTTTACCAATATCTGGAGATCACGTGACTGAAGGAGTTGACACCCTTTTATAACTTATCGCTGAATCGCTAGATGTTTTACACTTAACTGCTAGGTCTTGGAGATCATGCAAACACTTCATTCACTTGATTGCTGAATTTTTTCTTGCTATCTGCCAAGACTTGGAGATCACGAGATAATTGTCTCACTAAATCTCTAGATCAATCACTAACTGAAAATTTATGCTTAAGATATAATGACAACTGTTGATCAAGAAATCAATCAATGGCTTACACTTGATAACCAAATATTTTCTTGCTTCATCGTCATATTAAGAGAATGGGAGAAAACTATTGTGATAGGTTGCTAGATGTTTAGAGGAAACCGCTAAGAATCACAAGAATTGGAGATAGAATTGTCGCCAGGTCGCCAGATGGATTCATTAACTACCAAATTCATTAGAGATCAGGCAACTAAAGAAAATGAAATGAAATACAAGGCTTGTTTTCTTGTTTGCTAAATGAAAAAGGACTTAAAAAATCTATCACGAGATTCAACAAACACTAAGGAAGATGAATGAACACCTACACATATAAAAGATTTAAGTGCCTCAAAAAGTAACATGAGAACATAAAACCAGGGCACACATAAGACATTTTTTTAGGAACAAAAACCCTACAAATGGAAAAAAGACCTAGGGCAAGAGTACATAGACAATTTCTTGCAGAGTCTTAAGATAATTGATATACAAGCAAGATTCGGATGGTAGCAAGATTTAAAAGTGAAACTTCTTAAATAAACCTAAAAAATACTCCAAAAAATATGAATTAAAGACTTCAACATGAATTAAAGACTTCCTTTGGTCACTTGGCCTTTAATCCAAGAGTCAGAGAGTTTGGAAGTTAGAGTGACAGTGTATCCTTTCATTTCCTGGAGGAAGGGCATGAACCATGATCTATAGGTCCATATTTTTTTGGAGCAAGTCACACAACCTCCTCAAAGTTCTTGCTAGGACCTCTCATTACTTCCAAACCATATCTTTTTTTAATAGAGTTAAACTCACAAGCTCTATTAGAAAATCCTTTCATGTTCTTTGAATTCAAACACATATCACCTTTACAACTCCTAGAAAAATTAAAAATAGCAAATTTTAAAGCCCAACTTCATCATTTGGAACATTGATTAATGATGGTTATTATTTGATATTTTTAGCTCTCTAAAAATTTTAGATAGGTCGTATCTCCACTTACCTTATCATCTTTAATAGCATGTATTTTAATATTTATAAGATTGCTAGATTTATCACTCCACACATGAGAAAGGACAACTATTCCATAGAAAATAATACCATAAAGTTTAGATGTAAACATTTAGATTTTATTATTAATTTAATTATTACTCACAGTAGGTTGATTGATCAAAGTAATTTGATCACATTTATTTCTGACAACTTGTGTCATAATATTAGTCATGAATATGCCATCTATATTCATATTTTCAAAAAATGTAACCATCCTTCCCAACCATTTTTCCAATGAAGTTGAATTTATCTGCATTTATTCATTTGAGATAATACCTTTAATATTTAGTAGGATATTATTACTATTCCAGTAGGTCTAGATTTTGAAATTCAATGCATCATTGATAGAAACATTCACAACACCATTTCCTTCTCTATTCGCATGTTGTATCTTGGATTGAAGAAATCTCTAGAACATAGATTTTTTTTCCTCCATAATATCTTTGACCTCCCAAGGCCCAAACATAATCATTTTCAAAATGTTAATAATTAGTTTTGAGTCTCCTTCTATTATGACTAGAAAATTGTATTTCTTTCATTCTTTTTATCCTCCACAATGCAACCATAGTTTTTGTTGCATTATTAGTTGTTTGTCCTAAATTCTTAGCATATCCTTCAATTAA
>BSBK01010280.1:0-85000 GCA_027943335.1 Chamaecyparis obtusa
CTAGACATTTACATTGATAGAAACACGTTTTGATTTTGTGATATAGACATTTATATTGATGTACACATGTTGATTTTTTTTCATGATATATCTCTAGACATTTACATGATATGTACGTGCACATGTTTTCTATGTTGATCTATTTGTTTATTGATACATGTTTGGATTTTGTGATATATATATATATATATATATATATATATATATATATATATATATATATACATAACATATATATATATATATATATATATATACATATATATATATATATATATATATACATATACATATAGATATATATGTATATGTATATGTATATGTATGTATATGTATATATATATGTATATATGTATATGTATATATATATGTATATGTATATATATATATGTATATGTATATGTATATGTATATATATATATCTATATATATCTATATATATATATATATATACATATACATATATATATATACATATACATATATATATATATACATATACATATATATATATACATATACATATATATATATACATATACATATATATATATACATATACATATATATATATACATATACATATATATATATACATATACATATATATATATACCTATACATATATATATATACATATACATATATATATATACATATACATATATATATATACATATACATATATATATATACATATACATCATATATATATACATATACATATATATATATACATATACATATATATATATATATATATATATATATATATATATATATATATATATATATATATATATAGACATTTAAACATTGATGTACATGTTTGATTTTTGAGATATATATTTGTACATTTACATTGATATGTAGGTGCATGTTTTCTATATTGATCTATTTGTACATTGATACATGTTTGGATTTTGTAATTGAAGCCAAAAATTAATTGATCTTCAAAATTAATCTTTAATTTATGTTCAATCTTTCATCAATCTAATTAATCAGTCTTACTAAAAAATCTTCAATCAATTGAAAGTTTAAATCAATCTTTACAATCTAACTTTAAAATTAATCTTTAATTTCAATGTTCAATCTTTAATCAATCCTAGAAATTCAATCTATAGGTAGAATCAATATAATCAATTTATTTAATAAGACCCCTTAAGCCCTATTATGCACCCTTAAGCCCTATCTAGATCAATTAATTGAAAGCTAATTAATCAATCTTACTAAAAATTCTTTAATGAATTGAAAGTTTAATCATCTTTAAAATCTAACTTTAAAATTAATCTTTAATTTCAATGTTCAATCTTTAATCAATCTTAGAAATTCAATCTATAGGTAGAATCAATATAGTTAATATAGATCCTTAAGACTTAACATGACCTGATAGGATCCCTTAAGACCCCTTTAAGCCCTTAAGACCTAACATGACCTAATAAGACCCCTTAAGCCCTTAAGTACCTAACATGACCCCTTAAGACCTAAAAAGACTTAACATGACCCCTTAAGCCCTTAAGTACCTAAAATGACCCCTTAAGACCTAAAAAGACCTAACATGACCCCTTAATCACTAACATGACCCCTTAAGACCTTAAGTACCTAGCATGACCCCTTAAGCCCTAACATGACCCCTTAAGCCCTTAAGTACCTAACATGACCCCTTAAGACCTAAAAAGACCTAACATGACCCCTTAAGCCCTAACATGACCCCTTAAGCCCTTAAGTACCTAGCATGACCCCTTAAGCCCTTATGTACGTAACATGACCCCTTAAGACCTAAAAAGACCTAACATGACCCCTTAAGCCCTAAGTACCAAGCATTACCCCCTTAAGCCCTAAGATGACCCCTTAAGCCGTAACATGACCTAACATGACCTAATATGACCTCACAAGCCCTAATAAGACCTAACAAGACCTAATATAACGTAATATGACCTAACATGACCTAATTTGACCCCATAAGACCTAATATGACCTAAAAGACCTAATAAGGCCTAAAAAGACCTATTATGATCTAATAAGACCTAACATGACCCCTTAAACCCTAGCATGACCTAACATGACCTAACATGACCTAACATGACCTAACATGACCTAAAATGATCCCTTAAGACCTAACATGACCCCTTAAACCCTTAAGGACCGAACATGACCACTTAAGCCCTTAAGCCCTAACCCCTTAAGCATGACCCCTTAAGCCCTTAAGGACCGAAGAAGACCTAACAACACCTAACATGACCTAACAAGACCTAATATGACCTAACATGACCTAAAATGATCCCTTGAGACCTAATTTGACCTCACATGACCTAATATGACCCCTTAAGACCTAATAGGACCCTTGAAGACCTAATATGACCTAACAAGACCTAACATGACCTAACAAGACCTAATATGACCTAATATGATGTAACATGACCTAAGATGACCTAATAGGACCTAACATGACCTAAAATGATCCCTTAAGACCTAACATGACCCCTTAGCCCTAGGATTGAAATGACCTAATAAGACCTAACATGACCCTTTAAGACCCAAAATGATCCGTTAAGACCTAACTTGACCTCACATGACCTAATTGGACCCCATAAGACCTAATAGGACCTTGAAGACCTAACATGACCTAATAAGACCTAACATGACCTAATATGACCTAATATGACCTAATATGACCCCTTAAGACCTTATAAGACCTAAAAGACCTAATATGACCTAATATGACCTAATAAGACCTAACATGACCCCTTAAGACCTAAAATGATCCCTTAAGACCTAATTTGACCTCACATGAGCCCTTAAGGACTGAACATGACCTAATATGACCTAATAAGACCTAATATGACCTAGTATGAACTAACATGACCTAACATGACCTAATATGACCTAATACATGACCTAAAAGGCCCCTTAAGACCTAATATGACCTCACAATGACCCAATAAGACCCCTTAAGACCTAACATGACCTAACATGACCCCTTAAGATCCCTTAAGACCTAAAAACACCTAACATGACCTCACATGATCCCTTAAGGACTGAACATGACCCCTTAAGCCCTTAAGTACAGGTAACATGACCCCTGAAGCCCTTAAGTACCTAGCATGACCTAACATGATCTAACATGACCTAATAAGACCTAATATGACCTAATAAGACCTAATAAGACCTAACATGACCTAATAAGACCTAAAAGACCTAACATGACCTAACATGACCCCTTAAGACCTAACATGACCTAACATGACCTCTTAAGACCTGATATGACCTCACATGATCTAATAGGACCCCCTAAGACCTAATAAGACCCTTGAAGACCTAACATGGCCTAATAAGACCTAACATGACCTAATATGACCTAATATGACCTAATATGACCTAATATGACCTAATATGACCCCTTAAGACCTTATAAGACCTAAAAGACCTAATATGACCTAATAAGACCTAACATGACCCCTTAAGACCTAAAATGATCCCTTAAGACCTAATTTGACCTCACATGAACCCTTAAGGACCAAACATGACCTAATATAACCTAATAGGACCTAATACGACCTCGCATGACCTAACATGACCTAATATGACCTAATACATGACCTAAAAGACCCCTTAAGACCTAATATGACCTCACATGACCTAATAAGACCCCTCAAGACCTAACATGACCCCTTAAGACCTAACATGAACCCTTAAGCCCTTAAAACACCTAATATGACCCCTTAAGCCCTTAAGACCCATTAAGACCTAAAAAGACCTAACATGACCCCTTAAGCCCTTAAGGACCTAATATGTCCTAATAAGACCTAACATGACCTCTTAAGACCTAAAATGATCCCTTAAGACCTAACTTGACCTCACATGAGCCCTTAAGGACCGAACATGACCCCTTAAGCCCTTAAGTACAGGTAACATGACCCCTAAAGCCCTTAAGTACCTAGCATGACCTAATATGACCCAATACGACCTAATATGACATAATAAAACCTAACATGACCTAATAAAACCTAACATGACCTAACAAGACCTAACAAGACCTAACATGACCTAACATGACCCCTTAAGACCTAACCTGACCCCTTAAGACCTAATATGACCTCACATGACCTAATAGGACCCCTTAAGACCTAATTGGACCCTTGAAGACCTAACATGACCTAATAAGACCTAACATGACCTAATAAGACCTAACATGACCTAATATGACCTAATATGACCTAATATGACCCCTTAAGACCTTATAAGACCTAAAAGACCTAATATGACCTAATATGACCTAACATGACCCCTTAAGACCTAAAATGATCCCTTAAGATGTAATTTGACCTCACATGAGCCCGTAAGGACCGCACATGACCTAATATGACCTAATAAGACCTAATATGGGCTAGCATGACCTAACATGACCTAACATGACCTAATATGACCTAATACATGACCTAAAAGACCCCTTAAGACCTAATATGACCTCACATGACCTAATAAGACCCCTTAAGACCTAACATGACCCCTTAAGCCCTAAAACATGACACTTTAAGCCCTTAAGACCTAACATGACCCCTTAACCCCTTAAGACCTAACATGACCCCTTAAGACCTAAAAAGACCTAACATGACCCCTTAAGCCCTAAAAAGACCTAACATGACCCCTTAAGCCCTTAAGAACCCTTAAGACCTAAAAAGACCTAACATGACTCCTTAAGACCTAACATTCAACTAATAAGACCTAATATGACCCCTTTAGACCTAACATGACCTAATAGGACCCCTTAAGCCCTAACACATGACCTAATAGGACCACTTAAGACCTAACATTCAACTAATAAGACCTGATACATGATATAGATTAAGACCTAAAATTCAAGTAGAAAGTAAATTGAAAGTTCTATCCAATCAATTAAAATTCAATTTACCTATCTAATCAATCTAATCAATAAATAGAAATTTATAGACTAGAAAGGTATTCAATTCAGGAAATCAATCTATTCTAATCAATTGAAAAAAGAATCAATCTAATTTCAATTTAAATTCAATTTAGATATAGACCTATCTAATCAATCTAATCAATCTAAACAAAAAATAGAAATATAGACCTATCTAATATTTATCTAATCAATATAATCAATAAATTGAAATTAAAATTCAAGTAGAAAGTAAATTGAAAGTTCTAGAATCATTTTTAAATTTAGTTTAAACCTATCTAATCAATGTAATCAAGTAGAAAGTAAATTGAAAGTTCTAGAGAGAGAGAGAGAGAGAGAGAGAGAGAGTTCATCAATTAAAATTCAATTCAGGTTTAATCTTGATCCATAAATTCAATCTAATCATAAGTTTCAAATCAAATTTAAAGTCTACATATAAGTTTCAAATAGGATTTAAATTAAGTATGCACAAATTAAAATCCTTCAACCTAAAGCTCCTGATACATGTAGTCTGAATCCTCTCTATCCTTTATTATCTCCAAAAGTTTTTCATGCTCTTCAATAGGCAACTTCCACTTTTGGTTTTTACTTGATCCTTTTTTTGACATAGTTTCAAACTACAATTCCATCGCTATAACCAAGTGACTATAATGTAGAACTCTCTCTCCATGCATGTATTCAACAAATTTAATTCCATTTTTGTTGATCTTATCTTGTTGATAATAGGTCCCTTCAATAACAACTGAACCGGTCGGATATTTTTGTCCATCACCATCAACAACTTCTTCAAGCAACTTGCATTTTTTCTTGGTGCATCTTAGTAGATAATAATCTACACCTTCTATATTCTCAGGATCCGCAACCACAAAAAAAATATCACCTACACAATTTATATTTATGTGTACAAGTAAATGTTAAATTTAAACCTCAAGAATATCATATGTATATCACAAATATACCTAGAAATAAAAAAATATGCACCTATAACAACTAAATCAGAAACATGTTCATAGTTAGCTGAATATATAGGATCACAGATGTCTATGACATTGTCATCATCTTTATAAGGAGGCATTCTAATTAACACTTTATGATCCCATTTTGAAACATATCCATTTGCAATATTAACACATTGACTCATTGTGTTGTTGTTAAGACAATCTTCACAAAAGCATGATTTATCTCTTAGTTGAATCAGTGGAGGCTTGTGTTGTCCCGTAGTCATCACTTGATGCAAACTTCTAATTCCAACAATTGATTGACAATTGCAGGGATTCAATCAATCGATATCTAGATTGGATGGATTGATATATAGATCTTAGTTTGAAATCATGAAAAATGTGAAATGCAATATATACACATTCATACATTGTGTAATTCACATGATCTATATATATATATATATATATATATATATACACACACACACACACATACATGTAATGTAAAGTTTTAAATAGTCTAGTCAAGTAAACAAGTTGAATATCAAATATATGTACACATACCTTGAAGTTCATGTTGTCGGAGTGCACGCTTCACACATGCTCTCCTTTTCCATGTCCACTTTCAAAGAAGTTCCAAAAAAACTTAATGTTGTGTCTAGCATTTTGCATGGCTAACCAATTAAAGGCTTTTGCAGACTTAAATTGACCTACAATTCAAATAAATAGAAAAATGTATTTAAGTCACACATAAATATATCTAGAATTGAAAAAATTTAAAAGAAAATTTATAATGCACACGTACTTACCTACACACCCATTAGACCAAATCCAATGTTGTGAAGCATTTATCCCACGACTCACAAGATTGTTGAAAAACATGTTGAAACAATGAGCCACGTAGCTCCTATCATGAACCCTATCATCACTAATATAGAAATGAACCTCCTTGATGATAATGCATTCATTTTGATCTATACCTTCTATCTCATCCAAATTGTATTGTGCATGTCTATAGGTCACATGCACAAATATTGCAACTTGATCAGAATGATAATATTGACTTTGGAGCTCCTTTTGAGGTGAAAATGTATAGTTCTCCACAAAATCTACAACTGAAAGAATACAACCAGGTGGGAAAATATTTTTGGAATCACGGAACTGTTTAGCTTGCGATCGTGCACCGTGACAATGTTGGATATGTGGATAAATCATAGATCAAAATCTGTCCATGAACTGAATGTACATCAATTCAATCTCCTTTAATGTAAATTTTTTTTATTCACGTCATGTCTTCATTTGGTATATCTGATATTCAAATCTCTTCCATTGGACTGGTGTTGTAACATCAATATTACCAAATTGTAAAAGAAATTGCTGCAAATTTCCACAATTATTGCATTCATTTTTTATACACTAGACATTGAATTCATCTGAATCTTCTGATTTATCACATAAAATGGACTTTACAAATTATGTTGTACTTCTAGTAACCATATCTAGATTAAGTATTTCCATAACCCTTTTATATGATTGCAAGTATAAGTGAAACTCAACATGATTTCGACAACATCATGTTTCGTGAACCTTATTTGTGCATACAAAGCAAGGGTGCAACATCTCAAACATTCTCTGAGCTATTTTCACATCTGAAAATTCATGCTTGAATGCTTCAAACAATTCACTTTGTGTAGTATCAACAAAATGTTTTGAATGTGAAATCTTCATACCGGTCTCTTCATCGTTCATTTGTATAGTGTCCCTTCTATTGGAAGAAACATGAGAGTGGTTGGTCCAAAAATCAATGACCCATCTTCTTACATCTTTAGAAATTCTATATTTACGGGGAAGTCTACAACTCTGTACCCAATTCTTTTCAATATCCATATCCAACATATTTCTCTTCCTAATATATCTCTGTATAGTTCTTCGAGATACCTTGAGTAAATCAGAAATTGCTCAAACTTGATTTATAGGTGTCAATTTCTTACTAGTTATCATAGTCATCGAGGCTCTTCTAACTGCATTTGAATCTGGTCCTTTATGATCTGCCCTGTTAACAATGTTCAGTGCATCTTGTAAATTTTGAGTTATTATCTCTTTTACTTTACCTCATCCAATTTTCCTATTATCAATACCCAACAACTCCAAAACCAGAATCATTTCTTTTTTCTTGAATAACTTTGCAAAAAATTGTGCTTTTCCCACCAAATATTTACTCTCAAAATATTCCTTTTATTTCCCATTGCTCAAATATCTAAGCAAGAATTTTTTTATTGTTTTACTATTTTGTCACTGAAAAACTTGTCTTCAAACTCCTTCGAAACCAAAATTTCTTTGTAACTTCCACGAAAAAATGATTCCTTTCTTCAAAATATCCTCATATCTTAAAATAAGAATGTAAATTCACAATTGATATATATATTTTAAAAAACATCACACACATATATAGCCTTCGGATTGAAAGGGCGGGTGGCCCACACGACCAGTCGTGAGCGGCCGACCTCTTAGGGGACCCGACCGAGTTCCACTCACCTGAGTCAGACTCGGATGAGTTGTACTCAACCGAGTCATCCTAAGTGGCATGCCAACTTGGCAGCCAAAACTTCAAAAACACCTAAAATGCAGAATTTGCACTTGTGGTGTTTTTTTCTCTTCTGCAAATTAAAAATTTCAAAAAACTAAAACCACCCTTTTGTAGATCTCGGAACTACAATTATGGACATATAAATTTTATACAATTTCAATTATAAAATGTCAAACAAATTTGTAAAAAACTACATGTGGTTATATAAAGCTTTGAGAAGTCGTTGATTCGATAAATTAAAAAAAATAGTAAATCAATTAAAAAAAATTTTAAAATTATATGCAGCACTAGAGAAGAGAATCTTCTTCAAGAATATATAATTTATTTGGATTTTGGAATAATTTTGCTAGGTGAAAAGCGACGGGAGACAAAAACTATTGATTTCATGTAAGTTGTACTTTGAATACTTATAACGGGAAAATTATAGATCGAAAACACTTATTTCCTTTTTCCCGCACTAGGTATACATGTCATCTAAAACATATTTTGAAATTGGAGGAAAAAACAATGTTTTACTTATAATTATTTGACGGAAGGTAAACCCCCTGATTTGTTATATTTTCAGGACATGAAAAATAGACCTTAAAAATTAAAAATATATATTAATTTATGTCCAAAATAATTTTTAAAAATTAAAGGCATAATATTCATCCTATTTCACACATTTCATCAGTTTACATCATCTTCAAATTCTAAATAGAAATGTGACTTTTATGCCCTTGAAGTTTTTTAGTTTTGGTGTTGTTAGCCTCTTCCTTTGTAAAAGGGTGACAACTTATTGTGCTTTTACCAAAATACAAGTCTTTTATTGCATCAAAGCCAACCACTTATGTTTCCATGATGGTCAGAAGCACAATTCACCTACTCAAGGCATCTGCAACTTGATTCTTTTTCCTTTATTTATGCTTCAAAACAAAAGTAAACCCTTGTAGGAAAGAAACCCATTTTGCATGTATAGTGTTCAATTTCTTTTGTGTGTTCAATTATTTCAGAGCAATATGGTCTATAAATGACACAAATTATTTGGCTACTATATAATGCTTCTAGTGTCTCAAAGCTTGCACAATTGCATGAATTTCTATATCATATGTAGAATATTTCTTTCGCACATCATTCAATTTTTCACTAAAAAAGGCAATGTGCCTACCTTCTTGACTGAGTACAACACCAATCCCCACATGTGAGGCATCACAGTCCACTTCAAACACTTTTATCAAAATCTGGTAGGGCTAGTATTAGAGCTTCAGTGACCTTCTTCTTTAGGTATTGGAAACTCCCTTCGGCCTCTTTGGTCCATGAAAACTCCCGAACCTTAGTGCAGTCTGTCACAGGTGCTACAATGCTACTAAAATTATGAATGAACTTTCTATAGAAAGTAGCCAAGCCATGAACTACATTGACTACGCCATTCAAGAATGGCTTGAACTTTCTTTGGATCCATCTTGACACCATTCGCAGAAATGACAAAGCCCAAAAAAACCAAGCTTGCTTCCATGAACCTACACTTCTTCAAATTAGCATAGAGTTTCTCTCTTCTCAATACCCCCAATATGATCCTCAGGTGTTGCAGATGTTCTTTCCTTCCCTTACTAAAAATTAGTATATCATCAAAATAAACTACTACAAACTTACCAATGTAGGGACACAAGACATTGTTCATCAGTCTCATAAAAGTACTAGGTGTGTTTGATAAACCAAAAGTCATAACCTTCCATTCATACAAACCATACCTAGTTTTGAAAGTAGTTTTCCACTCATCCCCCTCTTGGATGTGGATCTGGTGGTACCCACTTCAAAGATCAATCTTAC
This sequence comes from Chamaecyparis obtusa, assembly GCA_027943335.1. Lineage (NCBI taxonomy): Eukaryota > Viridiplantae > Streptophyta > Pinopsida > Cupressales > Cupressaceae > Chamaecyparis > Chamaecyparis obtusa. The sequence continues at coordinate 10,259 of BSBK01010280.1, forward strand.
AGAAATACATTGCTCCAGCAAGAACATCCATCATGTCATCCAAATGTGGAATAGGAAAATGATACCTGATGGTTATCCTATTGATGGCTTAGCTGTTTGTGCACATCCAACATATTCCATATTTCTTTGGGGTTAATAACATTGGGACAACATAGGGGCTCATTCTTTCTTGTACTAAACCTTTTTGTATGAGCTCAGTCACATGTTATGTCAGACTCATTCTGTATGCTGCTTGATTGGGAAGACTTGCTCCTAGATTAAGATCAATATGATGTTAGATATCTTGTTTTGGGGGAAGTCCATTAGGTAGCTCCTCTGGAATAACATCTGAATATTCTTCCAACACCACAGCTACTTCTAGTGTTATATTCAAGTCTTCCTCTTTCCCCTTTTTCACTACCAATGCATAACAACACCCTATTACTTTCATCTCCTTGACAAGTTCCTTTTCAGATAGAATACTTTCAGCTTTTCCATCACCCCTGAGAGGTAACAAGATTACCTTAGATCCATCCTTCCAGAAGGTGTAAGTATTCTTTTCCCCATTATGAATAACCTTTATGTCATACTGCCAGGGATGACCCAAGAGGACATGGCATGCATCCATCGGAATCACATCACACCATAGCTCATCCTTGTAGACCTTTCCTATGAAAAATTTAACAAGGCACCTCTTATCTACTGTGACTTCATTTCCCTTTTTGAACCATGCAATTTGATAAGGACGAGGGTGCTTTTCACACTGTAGATTTAGTTTCTCCACCATTTCTTTAGAAACCATATTCTCACAACTGCCTCTATTAACAATTACTTGACATACCTTTCCTCTTGAGGTACACCTTGTCCAGAATATGTTGTTTCTAAGCCATAAATCATCAATGACTTTCTCCTCTACATCCTCCTTGGCTGGAATAATCATTGTTCTCCTCATCATGAGACTTTATCCGATATCCAGAGACACTTCTTATTCAGATCCTTCATTGTCAGCCTAGGCTAGGTTCACTCTCGATGGCCCTCCTTGGTTTCTATCTTGCATGTTAAAATTGGAACACTCAAAGGCCCTGTGTCCTTCATGTCCACACCTAAAACAAGTGAAAGGCCTTCTCTAGTTTTCCCAGCCTCTTCCGCTTCTCTAGCCTCGTCCTCTCTAAAACCCCGCTCCTCTTTCTTGATTTGGAGGATCTTGCCTAGTGTCTATATATTTTTTTTAATCCTTTAAAAGACTCTCCCCAACCATTATTACAACCTCCCCAAAATGGAGTTGAGGTACCCCTTCGACCACCTCTATTCCTATGGATATATTGCCTATTCTTCTTTTCTTTAGCCTTTAGAGATAATTGGTAGGCATCCTCCATACTGCTAACATGATGTATGCTCAATTCATCTTGGATGGATAATTTTAGGCTATTCATATATCTAGCAGCCATCTTCTCATTATTTTCTTGATGCTCTATGTGCATGGATAGCTTGTAGAATTCATTTGTATAGTCTTGCACTGAAGACAAGTTTTGCTTCAAATTTTGGAGACTGGGAAAGAGTGTTTCTGATTAATCCAAGGGTAAGAATTTTTCTTTAAGCTTTTTCTCCATCTTGCTCCATATCTTAATCTTTTCCTTTTCCAAGTTCTAGTTCATTCCTTTTGGAGGTGATCCCACCATATCATTACATTTCCTTTTAATTTTGTGCATACAAACTTCATCTTCTTTTCTTCTGTCATAGGCTTTGATTCAAAAAATTTCCCCATCTTGTTTAGCCAGTCTATTAGTTCTTTTGGCTTAAGACTACCAACATAGTCAGAAACATCAATCTTGATTGCTTCACTTCTTCCTTCTAAAGCCCTAAGACCACTATCTTCATAGCTCATTTCTTCCAACCTTTCTTCTATATTTTCTTCATTTTGGTCAGCACCTCTTCGGTTTCCCTCTTCATCAGATTCATTCCCTCTTTGTATTCCTTGATTATCTAGTCACTCACTTAGTCATTCAATCTACCTCTGCATATCCAACATCAATCTTTACATCGGCGTGACACCTCCTCATCCTCTTCCTCTTCCTCTCCCAGCCATTTCCTGCCCTGATACCAAATGATGTAGCCCAAACCCTTCAAAACAATAACTCAGAAAAAGTACACAACAAAGAAGTTTCAGAATGCCATATTCTTCATTAAAATGATGCAACTCTACTCTTCCTCTACAATTGAAAGAAAACAAATCCTTATTATAATTTCAAAAATTACCATATTTGGCAAATTTTTGTGAAAATCAATTTTTTCCATTTTTGATAATTTTCAAAACCCATCCTACGAATCCTAATTTTTCCCCGAAAAAGCCCCCAACTAAGGCAAGATGAATTTCCAACTAACTTACGAAATCATAAACATGATATCAGATTTATTACAAAAGCAAACTTTCTAAAAACTAGAAAAAAACCTAAAAAGCCAATTTTGGAGGCAAATATGATATTTATGGCTCCTGAAGAAAGGTCAAAATGGCCACCAACCAAGTTGAGATCATCGGCAATCCAAATAACTCATCATGTAGCTTCCTATAAAATTTCAGCCAAAACCCACATCTGAGTCAAAAGTTATGACCCCCGAAACTAAGGATTGACCAAAACCCACATCTGAGTCAACTAGGTTGATCCTCGGATGCTCCTACATCATTCTCCCTTGCTTGAAAAGAATGCAGCTCCTGCAAGTTCTGGTTCTCAAATTCCTTCCATTTAGGCTCATCTAGCTTCTTCAAATCCCATTCTGTGATCCAAGTACTATTTGTCAGTGTCAACCCTTCCCATTGCACAAGATATCTATTGTACTCACCTTGACGAGTTTAAATAGTTTTCTTGTCTAGAATCTGTGTGACCTTTTCCTTCTTCTTGATGGGAATAGTGTGTGTCCAGTCCACCTCATCCTCATTTTCAATAAAGACATCATCACCATGGAAAGTATATAAGCTAGAGATATTAAACATAGGAGAAATATCAAGACCACTGGAGAGCTCTACCTCATAAGCATTATCATTAATCTTCTTTAGAATCTTGCAGGGACCAATTTTCTTATACTATGAGGTGGCAATAATGCCTATCATTTATATAGTAGAGCATGCCGGTCATTTATCTCTTACCCCTGATGACTATAAATCCAAAGGTGGTCATTCAAGTGGATGGATAAGTTTCACGATATCTATCTATTACCCCCATCTATCTTGGCGAGCCATAGAAATCTGCCACAGTTCCTCTTCTGTAAGCGGCTCAGTATCGAAGATACTGGTAGAGAAAAGCTTTCTGGTGGTCAAATGCTTCTGGCACTAGAATAGTTTCCCAAGACAGATGTGATGATTTACAGATAGCAGACCCCCCCAGTTAATAGCCTTATCAACTAATTATATTTATGGGTTTCTATGTTTTATAGTAATCTAATAAATTTAAAAAAAAATCAATTAATTTTTTTCATTATTTATTTAAGTCATCCCAACATTTTAAAGGCATTCAAGATAGGATATAAACTAAAATATATTTATCAACAAAATTAGATTCATAGATATGATTGATTTACTAATTGTATTACATATTTAGAAATTAATTTATATTTATTATCTTATTTAAGATGTTCCTTCTTACCTAATTTCAACTATTTTTCATTTTAAAACTTATTAGACATTTAAAGAAGGATATCTCTCACCTTATTTAGTATTATTAAAAATAAATAAGCTAGTGTAGTGAATTAAATAATTTGATATATAAATTTATTCTAATCATACACAATATTAATTATATAATAATATTGCATTAATAAAAAATTATGTTAATAGTATACTATCATTGTATTCTAATTTATAATGTTTTGAAAATTAAGCAAAAATAGGTTTTACAAGGACCTGAAACCCAAAGAGTAACAAAGAAAGATAAACAGTCTAAGAATCTAGAAAAAGAAATAAGAACAACTAAGCGGGACATAGAACACCCCTATCAAACAATAGTAAAACCAAGAAGTTTAACAAAACAAACAAAAGCATCCAAATAAAACAAGGACTACCATACTCTCAACTTCTAGATGGAATCTTTGATCTTCTTCTGAATAGCTTAGTGAGCCGCTTCAGGTTCTCCCTGAGATCTTCAATCTCCTTATCAGATGAGGTAGCCTTAGTCTTATTTTCTCTGGCTCTAGCACCCGATCCTTTCCTAGTATTTTTATTTATCTGCATTGCTTCCCATTCTCTATTTTCCAGCATGTTGATCAACCCATAGATATTACTAGTTGAAGATTTCATTCTTTCCATAGTGTACTTAAGCAGGTTCCCTAGAGTAGTTTCAATACATTCAATCCTGGCAAGAAGTTTAACCAAATCACACAAATCTTGAGTGTAATCCTTACCCCTATGTTAAGCTTTGTTAAATAGAATTTGATAATTGGCTTCCAACTCCTTGTTCCAAGATTTACACTTCAAAATTTCTTGAAAACACTAATTTTTATTCCTGAATGAAAATAGAGCTTTAGCTTTGGCATTGTGTAAGAAACCTAGAGAAGAGTCCACTTTGTCATTAAGGTCCTCCATGGCCATGGAAATAGATTCCTCTTTTTTAGCTCTATCCTGGCTAGGACACTTAGTGTTTTGATAATTGGCAATAATTTCTTCTCTATAAAGGATATCATAGTCCTCCCCATCCAATTTTTCCTCTCCATCCAATTTCTCCTCCTCTCTATCAATTTTGTTCTCTGTGTCCTTCAGAAGGGTTTCTTCCTTATCATCCTTAAAATTGATATTTTTATCATCTGAGATTTTCATAGTAGTTTGCAAATTCTCCTTAGTATTAGGAACACTCACCCTATTAGTGGGGTCAAGATCAATGATGATCTTCCCAGTTTCTTGACTAATTTTAGGGTTCTCTTCATTGTTATTAACAAAATCCTCATTTTTACCTACCATCTCCTCTCTTGCATCCAACATGTTTTCAAAATTTTCCTTCCCTAACATCTCATTTTCCTCCCTGGTGTCATGCTAAGAGGCCTCATATATATTCATCACTTCCTTAAACTCTTCTGTAGAGGATGATGAGCTTGTGGCGTCATCATACGAAGCCTTAGATTTCTTTTAAGGAGTTTCCTCTCCGCTTGTGCTAGGGAAATATTCATCTTCATCCCCAGAAAAACCTTCCCCCAAATCCGTATCTTCACTTTTCAAGCTCACAGAATAGTCGACCAACACTTCTTTCTTTTTTTTCAAAGGAAGAGGAGAATTATCAGCCCCCCTGAGAGACCGTTCTTAACCTCTTTTATATTATATATTATTTTTTATATTTACAAATAGTTAAAAATTATATAAATAATATAATAACCCTAACTATAACTTATTTTAATATTATTGTTAGGGTGTACATCACCATGGGGGTTATGGTTAGACTTAAGGTTAGGATTGTTACACTTAATTACATTAAGAGTTGTCATTAGTGTCACACATATAGTCGGTAAGGGAAGAAAATAGATTAGTTAGTCAAAAAAATAAGTATAGTATATTATTGACTGGGATGCCTTGCAGGTGGAGTCAGATGGCCAGCTAGCACTAGAGCCCATTCGCATTTTGGCTCGTCGGACGTTGGTACTTTGAGGCAGAACGCTGGACCAGGTTAGGGTCCAGTGGGATTGCTATGATGAGGTCACAACCTCATGGGAGGATGCAGCTCAGATGAGGGCCCAGTAGCCGCACCTCTTTGATGAACTCCAGGAGGATGTTCATACCTAGAGGGGGTGGATGTGAGGTCCACTTTCGGCCCACATAGTGATCCTGTGTTATACATATTAGCTATCTTTTTTTATTATGTTTCTTTCAGTGATACTTGGACTTTGTCGACTACTATTATATTATGTTTGGACCCGTTGGATTGTTCTTTTGATGATTCTGCTTATGGGATCCATGATGTATAGATTTGGTTTATGTTTTTATATGATGTTTTGTGAACCTGATGATCTTGATGATATTTAAATTACGTTATGGAATTTCATTTGAAATGTGCAATCAAATCATGAATATTATATGCAATTGACGTATGAGTTGAATTATGCAATTTAATGTTTAAATTTCGCTATATCATATATGTTATTGTAATGGTTTTCTTCCTTGAATTACTGATGCTGCATTTAGGTATTGCAGGTGGAAGGACCATGGAAACACATTCGGGGAAAGCACATTGAACATAGGGTAACCAGTTATACCAAGGCCCCGTCTATTTAGAGACCTGAGGCCTCGTTGTTAAGTAATTTATTTCGTAAACAGTAATTTGAATGTTTGTATGTTATGTGTTGTTATTCTGGATGTACCTTTCGCAAAATGTTATTTTGTTAGGTGTCGCTTGACACTAATGTTCAATGTTATAAAGGTACGTCGTGTGTTGTGTGAGAGCACTTGCTAGGAGTTTTAGGGATATCTTAGCACTCCTTTCTGCCATAGGAATCTTTATGCAATCTCATTCTCCATTTTCGATGTTATTTCTTGACATGGGTTTTAGAGGACATGCTTCGCATGTACGTTATGGATCATCAGACCCGGTGGGAGGAGTATCTTCATCTTGTGGAGTTTGCCTATAACAATGGGCATCATACATCATTGGGAATGCCACCTTTCCAGGCATTATATGGTAGACCTTGCAGGACCCCACTGAGTTGGGATAGGATCGAGGACAGAGTTTCTATTGGTCCTGAGTTAGTTCGAGATATGGAGCAGCAGGTCACCCTGATTAGGCAGCGTCTCTTAGAGGCTCAGGATAGATAGAAGAAGTATGCAGATGCGAAGAGGATTGACCGAGCCTACCTTGTGGGAGACAGAGTTTTCTTGAGAGTGCGACCGCACAAGAGTCCAATCCATTTTGGAAAGGGCTCTAAGCTCGCACCTCATTTTGTTGGTCCATTTGAGATCCTAGAGAGGATAGGGCCCGTTGCTTATCATCTAGCCTTGCCACCTAGCCTGTCACGCATCCACGATGTGTTCCATGTATCAGTTTTGCGAAAGTATATCTATGATGAGTCTCATATTATTGACAGCTTTTCAGACCTTGGCCGGTATTATCCTAGACAGACTACCTCCGTTCGGTCACCAGCAAGATCATGGTTTAGAGAATGCGACTAGAGAACGGAGTAGGAGCCCTTCCAGAAGGGAAGAGGGTCAAGCAGAGTCAGTACATGGTCCAGAGCCACCACCTAGGATTGAGGGACGCACACGAGCTAGAGACACAGGAGATGCTATCAGAGAGTTGATGCGTCTTGGCCCACCCACTTTTGAGGAATCAGATCGTGTTTATCCTGTATTTCCAATCAAACCAATTAAGCTCCATGAACAGATTGGACTTAACGTAAACATTAGACATTCTTTATTCTTGACCTTAATTATTGTTCCTATAGCATCCTTTATAGACCACATTGTCGAGGTTGTTTACCTGAATCATTGTAGCCTCGTCGTTGAACTCTTTAACCCGCATCCTGTTTGTAGGAACTTTACCACTTTTTTAAAAAATTTGTTGGTTGTGTTTTGTCCCAACTTTTGGGCATCACAGGTGTACATCACCATGGGGGTTATGGTTAGACTTAAGGTTAGGATTGTTACACTTAATTACATTAAGAGTTGTCATTAGTGTCACACATATAGTTGGTAAGGGAAGAAAATAGATTAGTTAGTCAAAAAAATAAGTATAGTAATCAAGAAGAGTACAAGGAAGAGGACAAGTTAACCAAGCATAGACTTGACCGAGCACAAACACCGAGCTAGATGATTACTCATCACACTGAGTACAGTTATAACTGAGCATACATGTTTACCAAGCATGAACATTTTACCAAGACAAGAATGCAATATTTACCAAGTGATACATGAATGAAATATAAGTTTGAAATGACACTAAAAATAAGGAAAATGGTTTATACTGAGCTAGAAAAATGTTTACATAAATCAAGATAAAGATTTATTGGAGACAATAATTGATTGGTGATGACCCCTATGCAGTTTTGATTTAGATCATTCATATGGATCATTGATCAAGTATTTTCTAGATGATTCCATACTAATTAGGTCAAATCTTTATGATATAAGAATTGTCAAGATGTCAGATTGTATCATAAGAGATGTGAAGTAGCCATCTACAAGAGACATTTGAAGATCGAATAGGGTTATGATGTTAAGTTTTTGACAGAGTATTCAAGGAATATATTAGAAGCATACCAGAGGCTACTTGGTAGTATTTGAAGAACAAATCTATCACAGTAAGGTGATATCAGTTAAGAGCTAAGAAGATTTGATATTTAGAAAAGTAATTTGCTACATCCAAATCAATATACTGTTACTTTATAACAATTGTGGTAGACAAAATCTTTTAACAGAGTAGACATAATCATCTTTTGTAAATCTCTTAATTGAGTGCACACTTAATAGTGTTGCTAAAATCCTCTAACAAGGTAGATCTTAATAGGTCTTAAATGTTATTCCTAACAGTGTAAGATCATCAGCAGTGATCAAAATTGTATGCCCTAACAGGCAGCTTTATTATTGCAGTAGTGAAGCTTTGTGGGTGTCATCTTCACTCCAATTTTTACCTTCTAACAAGGGTTTTCACGATACCAAAATATATGTGTCAAGTGTATGAAGTTTCATAAATGTCTACTTGTTAGATTAGAAGCATTTCATATTTCAGTTATGTTATGAATGAATGGTTATGATGAAAATGACAATTGGTTAATGAAAGACATTATCTTAAGGATTAAGATAAAAAAAATTTTAGGGTTATTGATTCACCCCTCCCCTCTCAGTAACTCACCTTTCCATAATCCCAACAAGGATTAAGATTTACATTATTAGTAGGTTATGGTTATGGTTAAGGTTAGGTTCCTCATAATGGTTAATCTTTGGGTTAATAGTTATAATTATGGTTACGGTTAGGATTTACATTAAATTGTAATGATTATGGTTAGGCTTAGGGTTTACACCCTAGTTATTATTAGGGCTTAAACTATGATTATGGTTAGTATTATGATTATGGTTAGGATTATGGAAATACTTAGGTTTAAGGTTTGGTTATGGTTTGGTTTATGGTTAAGATTATTATTAGGTTTAGGGTTTAGTGTATGTATTATGGTTAGGTCTAGATTAAAATTATTGTTAGGGTTAAGGTTTAGGATTAATATTAGGAGTATGGTTAGGGATAGGGTTTAGGGTTACTTCTAGGGTTAGGATTTACCTCATGGTCAAGGTTATAAATAGGGATAGAATCAGGATTAGGATTAGATTTTATGATTAGGCTTACAATTATGGTTACAGTTTGGGTTAGAGGTATACTTAGGTTTCAATTGATTAGAAATTTAAGCTTGGGTCAAGGTTAATTTTGAATTTAGAGATAATATTGGAGATAGAATGATAGTTATGATCTAGGTTCTAGATAGAGATTAAGATTAGGGTTAGGATTAGGATTCAAAAAATAATTATTATTAACGTTATGGGTAGGATTTGAGATAGTTTTAGGGTTTTGATTATAATTATAATTAAGGTCAAGGTTACGATTTTGGTTGAGTTTGGGGTAGGACTAAAATCAAAGTTAGAATTAGGGTTTGAAAATTGACATAAATTAATATAATCATAGTTATAACTATAACTATGATTAAGGGAGTAGATGAATTAGGGAAGTGTTAAGATTAGATAGAGTAATAGTGTTAGGTTTATAAATCTAGGATTGGAGACAATAGTGTTAGTAGTATGATTAGAGACAATTCTAGAGATAGAATTAAGGTTAGGATTAATAGTAGGGTGAAACCTACATTTTGTGTTAGGATTAGGATTATAGTTAGTGTTAAGGATCACACCATAATTAGTGACATGTTTAGGATTAGTTTAAAAGTTCATGATATAACTAGGAGTAGGGTCATTATTAGGTTAGTCTTAAGATAAGGGTTAAAGTATAAACAGTAATCTTTAAATTGTAATAAATCATCAAGTTTCCTATTAGAATATATTATAGTGAAAGGAATAAAAAAATTATTAAAAATATCCATTTTTACAAATTTATGTATATTTTTAGAATACATATGAAATCTAAAAGATATAATATTTGTTGAAGATGTAAAGATTCTATAGTATTAATCAATAGTCAATAAATTGAACAAGATAATTTACACAATAGAATAATTTCATTTGAAATATTTAAATTAAAATATATCTCAAATGTCAATAGATAAACATTTGCAACAACCCTAAAATAAGATGTGAGTGCTCTATTTCAAATCTTTATAAACAATCGAACATTCTTCTAAATAAATTTTGAAATGAATAAACAATTATCTTCTATATAGGCATCAAACATATAAACTGTGATTAAAAACCAAAGGATTACTATGTACCTCAATCTTCCAAAATATCAAACTACCTATATTGAGCCCCTTCTCCCTACCTGTCATTAGGTATCTAATGTTTGTATCTAAGGTTATATTTATTTCTCAATTTAATATTTTTTTTTCACCTTAATCAAATCCAAGCTTCTCCAAAGCAACTTAGTTGAAAACGTGCTTCATTTATAGCTACAATTGAAATCAATAGAAAAATCATGGAATAAACATTTTTTCCAAATTTCCTTTGCTTTATTGAATTGGTATCTATCTTTATGTTACAATTTTCTATCAAAATACCTTTGCTTTATTGAATTGCAATCTATCTTTATGTCACCATTTTCTAACTTCATTCTAATATTTAGAAATTTCTTTTTTGGATTCCTGGGAAATTGATATGTAAAATAGCTTTGAAGTTCAAAATTTCTTTTTTGGATTATTTGAAAATTGATATGTAAAATAGCTTTGAAGTTAGGTTGTTGAGACAAAATGTCATGAACATCTTATTCACCCAAGAAAATTTATATAAGACTAAGGAACATATTTTATCACACACAAAAATTACATCTTACAAATAGTTACCAATAGACTATACCTATAAAACCACTTGATGAGATCTAGCACAAAATGATTTATGATGAGAATGTCCACAACAGACATCAATCCAACATTCTCACACTATTAGGTAGTTCACAATATCAAACAAAAAAGAGCAGATAGGACCTATAATATAAATAAGGAAGTAAGGTAACTAATAATGCCTTGTTGCATGGCAAGAAGTACATAACATATGGACTTCAACATAAGACGAAATAGAAGATGTGAGGAGCACTAGTAAATATAATCCGGGAGACGTGACTTTGGTATTGCATTCAACTTTTTGGCTCTCTTCAAAGAAAGTCCACACTCGTCGCTCATGTCCAAGTCTTCACACTTGACACCACACGGAAGTGTCCACTCAAACGAATGAAACAAGGAAGCCACAACGAAGTGAATGATGCGGCTTGCCAGCGGAAGCCCCAAAAAAATTCTTCTCCCTGCTCCGAATGGAATCAGATCAAAGTTTTGGCCTCCGTATTCTATCTTACTATTCTATATTATATCCAAACAGAAGGGTCCCTCCCAATAGCCCACACGTTCACCATAATCTGGCTGTGTTTGGGTATCACAAATCCTCCGATCTCGCAGGAGCTTTCGTCTTTGTGTGGAACCAACAGAAAACCAGATGGGTACATTCACAGTATTTCCTTCACGGCGGCATGGACATAAGGCTGACGATCTATGTCAGATTCTTCCACTCCTGGGTTGCAACCAACCACTTCATCAAGTTCTCGTCGGAGCCTCTTTAATTTCTCTGGATGCCGAATGAGTTCTGCCATGGTCCATTCGATTGATATAGTGCTCGACTCAGTCCGTGCTACAAACAGTTCCTGAAATGAAACAGCACAATTAAAGATCGTGTAAAATACCATATATTGATAAATCCTAATTTTCTAAGAAAAGTAGAATAAGTACTAAGCCCTCACAGCTATGAAGGCTCGAATACCAACGAGAGTGAAATCTTCACTCGTGAAATCCAGCAGAACATCCAGAAAATCCTTCTCAGAGTTGTCATGTTCAATGTTTTGGCTTCTGGCGGCTATCCTCCTGTCAATGAATATATCACATAAATCGTACATAGCCTTCAAATGCGTGGCCATATCACGGGACACGCCCTGGGGATCAATCAACCTGAGAAACTAAAAACAATCAACCAAATTTAGCTTCACAGAGACCTCCATCATATTCGATACGGTATCTTTGATTGGATTGCCCAGCACATTCAAAGTCGTGTAGAACGTCAACTTCCCGATATCAACAACGTTGCCCTTGTCCTTGAAAATTAGTCGAATCATGCCAAATATTTGATCTCTTCTGAGGTGTTGCAGAGCGTCAAGCCTTTTGGGGCTGAAAAGCTCAACAGTTGCAATCCGTCGAAGATCTCGCCAGTATGGGCCGTATTCGCCAAAAAAAAAATAGTGAGGATTTGTTGTGTGAGAGGGTTTTGAATGCTTCTATTACAGAACCCAGTTGTGTTTATATATTTTTAACAATGCAAAAATGTGAAACTAGTAACTAGGGTTGCATATATTCAGGCTCTAGTTCTTCAAACGTATTTAGCAGCATTCCAGAACTTTAACACACTGACTCTAACCGTCCCATAAAAGCAGTCACGATGGGATCAAACAAATCCCCATGTGAAGGAAGTGCAACATGGAGACAAGTAAAATCAAGAATAAAGTATGAAGAAACTGCTCTCTCGGTGCCGCCATTGTTGTCGATTTCGTTATGATTTTTCTATTTACAAACATTTGGGTTATTTTTTTTTATAGTTTTGAGTTCAAAGAGCATTCGTACCCAATACTCCCTTGCCACAGATGTTCTGTTCATTCATGCACAATACACATGTTTATTGTTGCCTTAATCCACGTTTATTCTGGAATGTCAGGTGCTTGAAGCCTGACAAACCACCTGCTGCTGATTCCCACCTGTAATTTCATCTGTTTTGAATGAGTTTTACTGTTCTCATTTACATTCAAATGTTTTTTCACATGCAATTAATTGAAGCCTTGGACGGAACGTCGGAATGGGCCCGTGATGCCGTTTTCCCTCGCACAGTCGAGGCCAATTTAGTTCCCCCACCCGGCAAGGAGTACCGCCATTCAGGCAAGTGCATTAAAGAATAGCAACTCCGTTTTAAATACATTTGGGGCCTTGACCAATCTGTGGAAATTTAACGGACACCTTCGCCGAGGCCTGGAATTTGGTGGCCGTAATGGCCGTTTTTCATTTTTTAACTGTATATGACAATCTAAAATTTTATTAAACCGTATGAATTGACTAGCTAATTTTTTAGAAAACCGTCAATATGACATTTTAGTTTATTTATAAACCGTAAAAAATTGTTATAGATAATATCATATTTTATTTAATAATATAAATATATGTTAATTTTATAGTGTAAATGATAAAATATAAATTTATTTACAATATTTTAAAATCATAAAATATGAATGTTTCTAATTTTTTAGATATAAAAATATAAATTTAAAAACTTATTAATAATTGTTAGATTATCATTTAATATATGTAATAAATATGTTTCTATTTTGCTTATTATCTATTCATATTAATTTAGAATCTTTTTATTTAGAATATATGATTTTTAGAAACTTTCTTAATTTATTTGTATTTTTGTGTATATTACTAATTTATAATATTTGTATACAATATACATTTTAATATTATTTATTACATATTTATATTTATTTAAAATATTTTTAAAATAAACATATAAACTTAGAAACTTAGATTTTTTTCATATATTACTAATTTATAATTTTTTTTAATTTTATATTCTTTTTATCACATTTATAAAAATCTCTATATGATTTATTATATAATATTATTAATTCTTATATGAATTTTGACAATCAATATTTTATTTGAGACGTAAATGAAAGACAATAAAATGACTAAACCATCATAAAATAACCATATGACAAGCAGAGGTGACCATCAAATTCCAAGCTTGCCTTCGCCCAAATTTAATTCTTATATGAAATCTGATGGTGAACCAAAATTCTGGAATCCTGCCCTTGGCCTTGTGATGGTTTCTTCAATGTCGCGGATTGATTGCAGCTTTCAGTTAGGGAATGCCGTGTAGTACCTACATGTTTAAAAGAATTTTTTAATTTCACACTTTTTATACTTACATTAAAATCAACTATATTTTTCACTTTAAAAATATATATATATTTTCTTTTCTTTTCAATTTTTATTTATTATTTTTTGCTTATTTTAAAGATTATATTAATAAAATAATATATTATATAGAAATTATTCTCATTTATATTAATAATTATTATATTATAACATATATCACTTAAAATATATATTATATGAAAATTTTAATAACAATGCCTATAAATATATTTTAAAAATTTAATAAATCAAATTATTTGAATTTTTGTATAAGATATATTATTTATGTTATACTATAATAATCAATAAAATAGATAATAATACAACTTATAAAATTAAATATGTACAGAAAATATAAGGAGAGATGTCACCACCATCTCATCCCATCCCATTCTATTAAAACACAAAAAAAAACACACACACATATATTAAAACCTAACAAAAAATTAAATAAAATTAAAGACATTTAAAATAAATAAATAAATAATCCACTTCACATATATTCGGTGTACAAATTGCATACCGAGTTACAATTACTAGTATAGTTTTTACAATGCAAAAATGTGAAACTAGTAACTAGGGTTTCGAGGCCTCTAAAATGGGTGTAATAAATTTAAAACTCTAGTTTACCTCAAAAAATTACTTTTAATTGATATTATAACATACCAACTTTGATTCCGACTTATTACAATGCATAAAAGATGCACTTTCAAAGTCAAAACGTGCCCTAGGAATTTGGAATGAATTGATGTTTGACTATAGTTTTTCTTGAGATACCTTCAATGAGCTTTCTTGATGATTTGAAGCATGAAAATGCATAAATGAATTGTTGTGGGTGTATGGCAACCATGTAAAATATTTCAAACAGAAAAAACAAACTTTCCAACAAAGATTAACCTTTGAAAATTCTAATTTTCATGTGAAAATATGATTTATAGACTTTTTTAACTTTGCCTTTCCTTCTCATTTCGGTCACGGTCGAGACCATGCAAATTCACAAACTTAAGATGAATTTCGATTCTTCTAGAAAATCTTTAGTTGTTGAGATCTTTCCCTTTGGATTTGTTCAATCTCATCTCATTCAGATCATAAGACTTTCATGACAATTCCACAATTAGTCAAAATATTTATCAAGATGTTTTTATTGAACACTAAAACTAAAGCACTAAAACAAACCAAACAAAAATGAGAGAAATACCAAAAACCCAATGAAAGCATAGGAAAACACCCAAACAAGAGAGGAAAACTCGGGATCATAAAAATACCATTTCTAACTTTCATGGTTTAGGAATCAGGGGATCAAACATGTGGGACCCCGACTCCCATTTCAAGGATAGGGGTTGTGGGACCCCAAATCCCATTTCAGGGATCAGGATTGTGGGACCTTTGACTCCATTTTCGGGGATCGAGTTTGCAAGAACCTAAAAACCCTGATTGGGTTTCATTCCAAATGGTGCCGGTGAATACAAAAGGAATTGGTGTTTCGGGGTTTGGAACCCCAATCTCCTTTTTTGAGGGTTGGGGTTCTAAGAACCCCATAAATCTGGGACTCTAGCAAAACTCTAGAACTATGGACCCTGAAACCATGAAACTCCAGTGAAAATCTATGACTCCAACAAAACTCTAGACTTTGAAACTTCAAAACTCTTGAAAAACTCACGACTCCAAAACTTTAAAACTCTCCCAAAACTCCAAACTTTGAAACCCCAAAAATCTGACAAAATAGTGGACTTTGAAAGTCTAAAACTCTAGAAAAACTTTGGAACTCCAGACCTTGAGACACCAAACGAAGAAATAAAACAAATAAAAAAAATACAAAGGAGATAAAAAGAGTGGGGAAAAATCAAAATACCCTAAACTGTATCACTTGACTATCAAACTATTTGGGGTAAAAAATCACACAATCTAACTTATCTAGTACCAGACTAACTAGGATCAAGAAAACAAAACAAAAGAAAAATAAATAAAGGAGAGGGGTCCTCTAGGCCAAGTGGATAAAATGGGGTTTGATTTCTGGAGACACAACAATATAATTAGTATTTAAAAAGATTACTGATGTTTACTGCTTATTTCTGTAGGGTCAATCCTTGAGATTTGAGTATTGGTTTTTCCATAACATTGCGATTGGTATTTATCTCGTTGTCTAATTCTATGGGAATTATTGATACCATCTTGGGGTCTACTTCATTCCATGGTGATCCCACATAGTTGTCTATTCTTTCTATAATGTATAGTGACACTTCTAATGGTTTTGAACTAAGGCTATAAACAATGTCTATTACTTCACTAAGTTCTCTATTTACAATCCCTAACTATGTCTATTACTTCATGTTTATTGTGATCATGATTCATGGATCTTTAGAAAGTAACACTTGAGCATCGAGTTGTTCATCCTCAATTATGTTATTTTTGTTAAACCTTGATCTTATTTTTATACTCAATGCAATTGGATGATTTAATTATTTTAGCATCTTTTTGTTATGTACCCTAGCCAAGTAATTGGTAGAGAATAGGTGGATTTCCTTCTTGAACTCTTCTCTTTTAGTGGAGGTGATTTTTGTGAGGGGCAATGTCATCAAGAGTTTCCAATCCTCTTGTGTTGGTTCTACAATATGTATGTTTTGAGGTTTTGGCGAAATTATCTTTATTTTGATGATTCTCCTTATTTTCAAAATAATGTCTACAAGATGAAAAATATTTTGAACTATTTCTACAATAGGTTTGTTGTTGTGTGTGCAGTGTAGATAGGCTTGTCCATTAAAGACATTAATAGTGCAAGCTCACCAACCAAGACTATGAAGACCCCACCAAAATGAGGGTTCTTGTTATTGATGCAAGAGCACCATGGCACGACATGACATTGGCAAAGAAAAAGAACCATGGAAGAGCATGAAAGAGTCTAAACCAATAAATTGGTACATGTTGGAACCTATGATGGCCTTTGAAGGCAATAAATGTAATGAATCCTAAAGGGCTTGGTAAGGACCTTAGGATCATCAATGATGTAATAAGGGCATGAGCATTGAAATGGATTAGATTAGGTCTATAGAGTCTTTATGAGTGATTAATATGTTTGGTTGGATCTAATAGTCAAGTTTTATAAGTCAATTAGTTAAAAAATACAATAAATTATAAGTTGGAAATTAAAAAATTTAAATTCGAATGGTTAGTTGTAATTAAGACCTGGAAAATGGATTTTGGATGTTTTCACCTTAAAAAATCCATGCAATCGATCCAAATTGGTTGGGATAGTTGGGGAAGGGATTAATAAGTTTGTTTTAAGTCATCGTATAGAAGGCAATGAGAGAAATCAATCTGGTGTACGACTGGAACAATCATTTTCAATAAAACACATAATTTGCAGAAAAATTAATGATTTATTTGGCATAGTTGAGTTTTCATTCATGATTTAAGGTTGTAGATGCATTGAGAACATATCCTTTACTATTCTAATACTACATTTGATGTTTTGAAGATTCATTTGTTTCAGATTATACCAATTGTGTTGACTGTTCTTTAGGAAGTCATTGTTTTTACCTTAGCAGTTTGATCTTTCCAATGAAATTGAACATTCCATGAATAAAAAAACACTGATTCTCATGGAATGATACCATTATAACATGTATAATACATTTCTAATATAATTTTATGTAGATAAACTGAATTGGGAAGGTGATCACCGAGTTAAGGCGGGAAAGGTTAATGAAATTGGTTGGATGTGAGAAATAAAAATTAATCTATCTAAATAAGAGGTATCTTTAAGAGTTTCTAGTGTCTTATCATGTTGGATTAACAATGAATCCACCATTAGTTAATTCATGAAGCGATTGGAAGTCACACATTTAGAGAGCCCTAGTTTTAAGGGTTAATTGAGGCCAAATTGGGGGTTTTATTTTGGTAATGGTCTAAGGGTCAAATTGGTTGTAGAATCCTTGATTTGTAACCATTTTAGAAGACTTTTGAAAGTCTTTAGGTTTGGGAGTAAATACAACATATATTTTCTTTGTTATCTACCCACTTTTTAAGCTTGAAACTGGGGTATAGTCCGAGTAACTACAAGTCGGTCAAAAATAACTAGTGCAAAGTTTTTGATATGTTGTTGTATCATGAAATGGATGTCTAAAAACCTAAAAATTTTTTTTAGTGTTTTGGGAAAGTTGTAAGAAAAGTACATTTTTATATTGCTAGAGGCCTACTAGGAGGGCAATTAGGCATGTTTGACAGTTTGAGAAATTGGAGTGTTGGGTGCTTCTTGGGAACCCAAAACTGGTTGAAACCTTTCAAATCCAACTTGAATAGACCAAAGAAAACTATATTTTCCACTGAGAAAGTGCTTGAGTATTTTTGGAAACCTTTGAGGCTTGAGGGATAGTTACATATGCCTAAACCTCTCAAAATTTGGGTCATTTAGGAAGTTGATCTCAACAACCACCCAACCCTCTGCATCAATTGGTATTGAAGCATTAGGGAAAGGTTTGGGTAAATGAGGATAAGCCATGGCACCAAAGAGTTAGTTGGCAAGAGAGATAGAGATGTTGAGGGAAGAGTTGGAAAAAGAAAGAAGGGAGACGAGAAAGTGAGAGGCTGCAAGGGAAAGAGAGGAAAGACAAACAAGAAGAGACATATTGCAACTGATTGAGGGAATAAAAGCATTGGAGAAAGACAAAAGAGAACCTAGTAAAGCAAAAAGTCATGAAGAGAATCATGAAGAAGATAGAGAAAATAATGAAGAACAACTGAATAGGGGTCATGGGGAAGAAAATGATCATGAGGAGAGAAGATTCATAAGGTTGATCAATTAAGTACAAGGTACCAGTCAATAGGGTACTACTTATTTACCATTCTATCAAGGAGGAATAAAAAGTGAAGAAGTTTTGGGTTGGCTAGAGGCCCTAGAGTTTTTTTTTGAGTTATAAGACATGGACGAGAACAAGAAGGTTGGTTTTTCTAAGTCAATGATGAGAGGTAAAACATTAACATGGTGGACAAATTTTTAATTATAAAGGATGGCTAGAGGATTAGGAAGAATCACTAGTTGGGAGAGAATAAAGGGAATTGTCAAGAATCAATTCTTGCCTAATGTACTTGTAATATAAACCAAGAGGACGAGACAAAGTTTGAAACAAAGAGAGATAGATGCAATGTCATACACATAGTAGTTCCACAAGCTGAGTATTAGAGGAGGATATGAAGAAGAGGATGAAAAGATAGAAAGGTAAATCAATGTTTTTAGACTCAATATTTAGGATGAAATTGGGTTGAGTATTACACAAACAATGGGAGAATATTTTCAATTTGCAGTAAGGGAAGAAGAGAAGATGAAGAGGAAGCATGAAAGGAAACATAGCAATAGAGGAGGATTATCTATGAGAGGAAGAGACGATAGGACAAATTTTGATTACAAAAGAAGAAATGATAGAGACAAGGATAAAGGATCTACTACAGAGACAAGAGGAGGATATAGCCATAGAGGTTGAAGATTTGGAGGAGGAAGAGGAAGTGGAGTCTTTATGGGAAAGTGTTTTCATTGCAATGAGGTGGGTAATCAATATTTTAGATGTCCTAAATGGAATGAGTCAGTTCAAAGAGATAGAAGGGCACATCTAGTTCAAGAAGAAGAAAAGAAGGAACCTTCTTGCGTCACCCAAAAAATACTTTTGTTTTTGTATTGATTAAGGGCTATCTTGTGCAGAGCTGCTATTTATGGAAACTTGCTATTTTTAGTAAGTTGGTCATCTGATCTTAGAAAGCTATGAATTCTTCCCTGGAGGGTAATTTTGGTCATATCAGCCTACCAGTAAAGTTTCACTGACAGATCAAGTCTAGCTTTGTAGATATTGAAGATTTTTGGTATTGGCAATACGGTACAAAAAATTTGAACTTAGTTTTGAAGGCTTTAGAGGCCCCAGATGAAGTAAAAAAATTGAGTGACAGGTGCTTGCATGAGTCAACATTGTATAGCATTTCGTGGCCTTTCCAAAATGGGGTTATAATAGTCAATCGGGTCAAATGGCGATGACTTATGGTCTTCGAAAGTTGGGTCACCTGAAATAGCAGAAAATGATTTTCCTTCAAAGTTTCTGTTTGGGTTTCAAAAGTTATTTTGAGCAAACTTTGACGTAATAAATTATAAAATAAAATAATTCTAAGTTTGGTCAACCTTGTTGGCTAAAATTCTGGAACCTTCCCAGGTGGTCGAAAATTGCCTATATAAGGAAGGTTGTAGTGTTGTCTTAGTCAATCAAGACAATTCTGGTAGCAGATTAGAGGATGAAGTGGCTGGATTTCATCATTCAAGATGATATGCTATTTAGAGGGAGTCAATTGTACATTCCAAGAAGTTCTATGAGGGAGAATCTCATCAAGGAAAAGCATAGCAGAGGATTGGCTGGACATTTTGGTCATGATAAAACCCTTTCTTTGGTTAGTGAGAATTATTATTGGCTATAGTTGTAGCAAGATGTCAAGAAGTTTGTACAGAGTTGCAGAGTATGTTAGATGGTGAAAGGAGTGAAGCAGAATACTAGGTTGTATCAGCCATTACCTATACCAGAGAAGCCTTGGGAGGATATCAGTATGGACTTTGTTCTTGGTCTACCAAGGACACAATGGGGACATGATTCAATTTTTGTAGTAGTTGACAGATTTTCAAAGATGAAACATTTTATTCCCTGTAAGAAGACTAATGATGTTATTCATGTAGCAGAATTGCTTTTCAGAGAAGTAGTGAGACTACATGGTTTTCCAAAGAGTATAGTTTCAGATAGGGACACTAAGTTTATTGGATATTTCTAGTGTACATTGTGGAAGAAGCTGAAAATAGATTTGAAGTTCAGTTCATCACATCATCCACATACTGATAGACAGACAAAGGTGGTGAATAGGAGTTTGGGAAATTTGCTGAGATGTTTGCTTGGAGATAAGCCAACAGGATGGGATTTGATTTTACCACAGGTAGAATTTGCATACAATAATTCTGTCAACAAGAGTACTGGTAAATCACCATTCTAAATTATATATGGAAATAGTCCCATAAATGCATCTAAATTGAGAAAGATAGATAAAGGAGAAATAAGTAGTGCTGAAGCTGAGGATTTTATAGAACATTTGAAGAACATCCATGAGGAGGTGAGGAAGCATATTACCAAGATGAATGCACAGTATAAGGCTAAGGTAGATGAGAAAAGGAGGCATAAGGAGTTTTAGTTTGGAGATGAAGTCATGGTTCATTTGTGGAAGGAGCAATTTCCAGTTAATACATATAACAAGTTGAAAATGAAGAAGTTTGGACCATGTAGGATACTGAAGAAGCATGATTCAGGAAATGCATATGAGGTGAAGTTGCCTACTGAGCTAAATATTTCACCAGTATTTAATGTTTCAGATCTGATAAAGTATCACGAAGGAGGTGTTGCAGATGAGGTTACAGTAGCGCAGTGGAGCATTCCAGTAACCAATTCAGATAACAAGGATATTGAAGACATAATGGATAGTCATGTTGGCAGAAGCACAAGGAACATGACATATGAAGAATATCTGGCCAAGTGGAAAGGATGACCTGTTGAAGATTCATCATGGCTCACAAAGGAGGAGGTTAACCATCTTTTTTTTCGTTTGCACACCTGAGTCATGATAAAGTCACTTCTCAAATTACCCCGGGTGTCTGATGCAGGAGCATCCTGGGTGTAAGAGCAATCCTACATCACCCAAAAAATATTTCTCTTTCTGTATTTAATAAGGGTTAGCTTGTGCATAGCTGCTATTTATGGCAACTTGCTATTTTTAGCAAGTTGGTCATCCAATCTCTAAATGTTCAGAATTCTTCCCTAGAGGGTCATTTTGGTCATATCAGCCTGCCAGTAAAGTTTCATTGACAGATCAAGTCTAGCTTTGTAGATATTGAAGATTTTCGGTATTCGCAATAGGGTATAGAAACTTTGAACTCAGTTTTGAAGGCTTTAGAGGCCCCAAATGAGGTCAAAAATTTGAGTGATAGGTGCTTGCATGAGTCAATGCTATAGAGCTCTTCATGACCTTTCCAGAATGGGGTTATTATAGTTAATCAGGTCAATTGGCGATGACTTATGGTCTTCGAAAGTTGGGTTACCTGAAATAGCGGAAAATGATTTTCCTTCAAAATTTTTGTTTGGATTTTAAAATTTATTTTGAGCTGACTTTGATGTAATAAATTGTAAAATAAAATAATTCTAAGTTTGGTCAACCTTGCTGGCTAAAATTCTGGAACCTTCCCAGGCGGTGGAAAATTGCCTATATAAGGAAGACTGTAGTGTTGTCTTATGTAGTTAGGACACTTCTGGTAGCAGATCTGGGTATTGATTCGAGGCTTTGTCCTACATAATATTGTAAGGGAATGCCCATGTGCCTTTGCATATTGTAATTTTGAAAGTTTGTGATTCCACATTTGTGGAGATAATAAGAAGCCCATTTTTCATTCTTGCATATTGTTGTTGTTTCTCTGTTTCTGCTATGTGTTTTTTGTATTAAGGGGAGAACTCTTCATCAAGTGGTATCAAAGCAGGAGTTCCTGAGTGTGTAAATAGATCACTGACTGTGAGGTAGTTTGAACCATGATCATGGTTAGGGTTTTAGTGTGCATCGTGAAAATGTCTCCATGAAGGTAATGTGGCTGAAGAGATGGTGTTGTAACACCTGAGGTTAGAGGGCTCTAGAGACAAGTGCGAGCATTGCAAGAAGAGATTCGCAGAGGAATGAATCTTAATGTCAGAGATGAAAGTGAGGATGAGGATGAAGCTGAAGAAGAAGATCAAGAAGGAGAAGTCAAAATTATGAACCAGAAGGAAGAAAGACTTTTTCGGGCCATTTTCAAGATCGGGGAAAGACCTAAGATTTAGGTTTATACATTTTCAAAAAATCTTAACCTAGAGGAGTTGATCAACTGGATCAATGAATGTGAAGAATATTTTGAGTATGAAGATATTGAGGATCCTGATAGGGTCAAATTCATGAAGGCCAGACTGAAAGGTCATGCAAAGATCTGGTGCCAATAGATTCAATTGGAGTGAAATAGAAGAGGGAAAGATAAAATCAGAAGATGGGATTGGATGGTGGATAAATTGAAGCAACAGTTCATCCTTGTTGATTATGAGCTTGACCTACTGAAGAAAATGCAAAGTTTGAAGCAAGCGGGATGATCTGTTCAGGAGTATACAAAGTAGTTCTATCGAATCCTCATCAGAATAGGCCATGTAGAAGCTAATAAGGAGAAAGTTTCCCATTACGTTAATGGGTTGAGGCCAAGCATTCAGGAGGAGCTGAATCTAGTTTGAATGAACAATATTGAAGAGGCATACCAGTTTTCCCTAAAAGTAGAGGAAAGAATGAACAAGAAGTTTGAGAGCAAACAAAATGGAAGAGGTCGCGATTGACGATCTGGTGGACGGTCATATGGAGGCTGAAATAAAGATCCAAAAAATAAGGATGAGGCTAGTAGTAGTCAAAATTAGAGAGGAAATAACTCCAATCATTTCCAAGATAAGAACAATAGAGATCAGAGAGGAAGAGGAAGACGACAAGGTTCAGGAAGAGGAGGCTTTCGTGGAACATGTTTTCATTGTGGAGAAGAAGGTCATAGGGCATTTGAATGTCCTCAATGCTAAGGAAGGATAGATAGGAGGAATGAAGGCTAGGCTAGAGTTGCACATGTAAATGAAGATGCTGGATCCTCAAATTATGAAGATGCTGAAAGAGGAGAAACATTGACTAATAAATGAGTCCTACTGAGTGGTGAGAATGAACCTGAACAAAGGAGGAGCCTATTTCACACTAGATGCAAGTGTGAGGGTAAATGTTGTGATTGATTATTGATAGTGGAAGCACTAAAAATTTGGTGTTAGAAGAGATGGTGACAAATTTGAAGTTCAAGAGACAGAAATACCCACATCTATATCGGATTGCCTAGGTGCAGGATGATCTCAAGGTCATGGTCAGTGAATAGTGCCTAGTAAAGTTCAAGATTGGTGGGTATGATGATGAGGTACTATGTGACATCATACCTATGGATGCATGTCACATGTTGTTGGGTAGGCCGTGGTAGTTTGATAGATGTTTTGTGCATGACGGTCTTGCGAATACCTATTCCCTGACAAAGGATGGAGTGTGAAATAAGCTAAAGCCATTGAAGGAGACCGAAGAAAAGATATGTGGTAATGCAAGAATAACTTTTGTTGATGGAAGAAACTTCCTAGATGGTATGAGGCATGAGCATGTGTATTTTTCTTTAATTCCAAAATCTAGTAAAGAGGAAATAGAGGATGTACCTATAGAGGTTGCGGATTTGTTGAGTGAGTTTTAGGATATTGTCTTTGATAATGTACCTGATGGATTACCACTGGTAAGGAAGATTAGTCATCAGATGAATTTGATTCTAGGAGCCAATTTTCCAAATAAAGCACAACAAAGAATGACACCAGTAGAAAGTGATGAGTTGAACAGACAAGTGCATGAGTTATTGCACAAGGGGTTGACTTGAGAGAGTCTGAGTCCCTGTGTTGTACCAGTGGTATTAGCAGCAAAGAAGAATGGAGAAGGGAGGATGTGTATAGATTCTAGAGCAATAAACAAGATCACAATCATGTACCAGTTTCCATTGCCACGAATGGATGATATTATGGACTGTTTTAGTGGGGCTGTGTATTTCTCAAAGATAGATCTAAATAGTGGATATCACAAGATTCAGATCAAAGAAGGAGATGAATGGAAGACTACCTTCAAGACAAAGGAAGGACTGTATGAGTGGTTAGTCATGCCTTTTGGGCTAACCAATGCAGCGAACACTTTCATGCGGCTCATGAACGATGTTCTGAAAGAATTTTTGGGTAAGTTTGTCATTGTTTACCTCAATGATATTTTGATCTTTAGCAAGACATTGGAGGAACATATGATGCATATTCGTATGGTGTTTGAGAAGTTGAGAGATGAGAAATTGTTGATTAATTTGAAGAAGTGCAGTTTTGTGAAGAAGGAATTAGTGTATTTGGGATTCGTATTTTTAGTAGAAGGTCTGAAAATGGATCTAGAGAAAGTACAGGCTATCCTTGAATGGCCTACTCCAAGGAGTGCTATTGAGGTAAGATTTTTTCATGGTTTGGCTATTTTTTATAGAAAGTTTACTAAAAAATTTAGCAGTATTTGTGGACCCTTGATTGAAACAGTGAGAGGGGATAGAAAAGAGTTCAAGTGGACTAATGGGGTAGATAAGAGTTTTAAACTGTTGAAACAAAAAGTTACAGAACAACCTATTTTAGCACTTCCAAATTTTAATAAGGTGTTTCAGGTAGACTGTGATGCTAGTGGTACTGCAATAGGAGCTGTTATAAGCCAAGAAGGTAAACCTATTACTGATTTTAGTGAGAAGTTAAATGATGCCAAGAGAAAATATTATGTTTATGATTAGGAATTTTATGCTATAGTTTAGGCATTAAAGAAGTTGAGACACTATCTACTTCCTAAGGAGTTTGTTTTGTATATTGATCATCAAGCTTTGAAATATTTGAATAGTCAAGGAAAGTTGAATCAAAAGCATTTGAAATGGGTTGAGTTTTTGCAGAGTTATACATTTGTTTTGAAATACAAAAGTGGAAAGTCTAATAGGGTTGCAAATGTGCTTAACAGAAGGAAACTATTGCTGACAGAGATATAGATTGAGGTGGTTGGGTTCAAGGAACTCAAAAATTTGTATCTAGAGGATACTGATTTTAGTGAAGCTTGGAAAGCTTGTATATAACCTATTACTTTGGACAGGATGAAGTGGTTGGATTTCATCATTCAAGATGATATGCTATTCAGAGGGAGTCAATAATGCATTCCAAGAATTTTTATGAGGGAGAATCTCATCAAGGAGAAGCATAGCGGAGGATTGGCTGGGCATTTTGGTCATGATAAAACCCTTGCTTTAGTTAGTGAGAATTATTATTGGCCATAGTTGCAGAAGGATGCCAAGAATTTTGTATAAAGTTGTAGAGTATGGAAGATGGGGAAAGGAGTGAAGCAAAATATTGGGTTGTATCAGCCATTACCTATACCAGAGAAGCCTTGGGAGGATATCAGTATGGACTTTGTTCTTGGTTTACCAAGGACACAGCGGGGACATGATTCAATTTTTGTAGTAGTTGATAGCTTTTCAAAGATGGCACATTTATTCCCTGTAAGAAGACTAATGATGATGTTCATGTAGCTGAATTTTTTTTCAGAGAAGTAGTGAGACTACATGGTTTGCCAAAGAGTATAGTTTCAGATAGGGACACTAAGTTCATTGGATATTTCTGGCATACATTGTGGAAGAAGTTGAAAATAGATTTGAAGTTCAGCTCATCACATCATCAAGAGACTGATGGATAGACAGAGGTGGTGAATAGGAGTTTGGGAAATTTGCTGAGATATTTGGTTAGAGATAAGCCAATAGGATGGGATTTGATTTTACCATAGGCAGAATTTTCATACAATAATTCTATCAATAGGAGTACTGGTAAAT
This sequence comes from Chamaecyparis obtusa, assembly GCA_027943335.1. Lineage (NCBI taxonomy): Eukaryota > Viridiplantae > Streptophyta > Pinopsida > Cupressales > Cupressaceae > Chamaecyparis > Chamaecyparis obtusa. Next base: position 36,867 of record BSBK01010280.1, read on the forward strand.
CACCATTCTAAATTATATATGGAAATAGTCCCAGAAATGCATCTAAGCTGAGAAAGATAGATAAAGGAGAAATAAGTAGTGCTGAAGCTGAGGATTTTGCAAAACATTTGAAGAACATCCATGAGGAGGTGAGGAAGCATATTACCAAGATGAATGTGCAGTATAAGGCTAAGGTAGATGTGAAAAGGAGGCATAAGGAGTTTTAGGTTGGAGATGAAGTCATGGTTCATTTGTGGAAGGAGCGATTTTTGGTTGGTACATATAACAAGTTGAAAATGAAGAAGTTTGGACCATGTAGGATACTGAAGAAGCATGATTCAAGAAATGCATATGAGGTCGAGTTACCTGTTGAGCTGAATATTTTCCTAGTATTTAATGTTTCAGATCTGACAGAGTATCATGAAGGAGGTGTTGTAGATGAGGTTACAACAACATAGTGGAGTATTCCATCAACCAGTTCAGATAACAAGGAGATTGAAGACATACTGGATAGTTGTGTTGGTAGAAGCACAAGGAATAGGACATATGAAGAATATCTGGTCAAGTGGAAAGGATGACCTATTGAAGATTCATCATGGCTAACAAAGGAGGAGGTTAACCGTCTTGGTTTTCCTCTGTACACCTGAGTCATGATAGGGTCACTTCTCAAATTACCCTGGGTGTCTGATGCAGGAGCATCCTGGGTGTAATAGCAATCTTGCATCACCCAAATAATATTTCTATTTTTGTATTTAATAAGGGCTATCTTGTGTAGATATTCTATTTATGGAAACTTTCTATTTTTAGTAAGTTGGTCATCCGATCTCGAAATGTTCTAAATTCTTCCTTGGAGGTTCATTTTGGTCATATCAGCCTACCAGTAAAGTTTCATTGCTACATCAAGTCTAGCTTTGTAGATATTGAAGATTTTTGCTATTGGCAAGAGGGTACATAAATTTTGAACTCAGTTTTAAAGGCTTTAGAGGCCCTGGATGAGGTCAAAAATTTGAGTGATAGGCAGTTGCATTAGTCAAAGCTGTAGAGCGCTTTGTGGCCTTTCCAGAATGAGGTTATAATAGTCAATCAGGTTAACTGTCGATGACTTATGGTCTTTGAAAGTTGGTTCAGCTGAAATAGCGGAAAATGATTTTCCTTTAAAAATTTTGTTTGGGTTTCAAAATTTATTTTGATCCAACTTTCACGTAATAAATTGTAAAATAAAATAATTCTAAGTTCGGTTGGCCTTGTTGGCTAAAATTCTGGAACCTTCCCAGGCTGTGGAAAATTGCCTATATAAGGAAGGCTGTAGTGTTGTCTTAGGCAGTCAGGACAGGTCTAGTAGTAGATCTTGGTATTGATTCAAGGCTTTGTCCTACAGAATATTGTAAGGGAATGCCCATGTGGCTTTGCATATTGGAATTCTAAAAGTTTGTAATTCCACATTTGTGGAGATAATAAGAAGCCCATTTTTTGTTCTTGCATATTGTTGTTGTTTCTCTATTTTTGTTATGTGTTTGTGGTATTAAGGGGAGCACACTTCATAAAACCTTCACTACTACTACTGGAGGAAGGAAAATATATTCTTATGAGGAAAGGAGTGTCATTACTACAAAAAAATATTTTTAGATCAAGATGTCTGGTTAAAGGTAAGGTATGTACTTTCATTTTATATTCAGGGGCACATAATAATATGGTTTCAATTGATATAGTGACTCAATTGGGGTTAACAATAGTAGATCATCCTAACCCTTACAAGGTCACTTGGGTAAATAAAGTGATGAATGTGGAGGTTAGTGAGAGAGTTCTTGTTGATTTTTCAATTGGTCCTTATCATGATTAGGTAATGTGTGATGTAATACCTATTACTTGTGGGCATATGATATTAGGTAGACCTTGGCAGTGTGCTAGGATAACTTTTCATGATGGCTATTCTAATACTTATATTGTGGATAAGGGTAAAGAAAGATTTAAGATACAACCTTAAACTTGTAGGAGTAATGAGAATATCATTATGTTTTTTGGAGAGAATATTTTGAAGGGTCAACATAAGGATGATATTAGTTGGAATCATACACAACTAGGAAATAATAGACTGGTTATGACAGGGCAGCACAACAGTCCAAAAATTCAGAATGGTTTAGGATTGGAAAGTATCACAGTGGGGTGTATTGAATGCCCTATTCAAAGGGGTAGAAGAAACAATGTTCCTATGGTGTTAAGGAGATTAAGACTCAATGGGATCGAAGGAATAATAAAGCACAAGACGGAAAACAAATTAGGCAACAAGGTCCTAGAATGGGATAGTCAAAATAATGTTTTAAATCTGATATTTTTTGTGATGTAAATGAAGGTTGGTCTAGAAGGAAGAAGATAACTGATATGGAATAAACAAGAGAAAGGAATGAGTAGCCAAAATAGAGATTTAATTCTATCAATGAGACAAAAACCTTTGCAGTCAGAGAATAAATTTTAAGCAAAGACAAAATTCTCTACAAATAAGCTCATAATTGCATTATTCGAACTCTACCTTTGTAAAGAGAAGGCTACAAATATATAGGCACTAATATGCCTAAAATTAAGGATATGGAAATATTTTCCAAATCTCCATGTGAGATGGAAAATAAAAACTATTATAAGCTTTTCCAAATCTCAATGTGAGATGGAAAAGAATAACAATAAAACCATATACTAATTTATGCTAACCTCCTAACAGCTAGGAAAATAACATTTACTTTTTAATTTTGACCTTTTACATAGGAGGGATAAAAGTAATAAAAATAATACTAAGCATATAATATATCCTATGAATACCCTATGAATCCTCATCATTCCTCCCAACAATATTAGCATTGGACTCTAATGCACACAAGAGGGAAGGAAACTCTTGAGATAACTGATGGTGAGAGATCGAACGAGCTTGATACGAAAGCTGACCTTGCTTTGCAACAAGGTAGGAAGTGGTGGAACCATGTCATGTCTAACGAGTTTTTGTATAAAAAACTTTTTCAGAATCAAGCGGTAGCTGAAAATCAGGAACAACATTGCCAGGATGGCTAACAAAAGTCTCAGATTCTAGTGTTGACTCATGGTAGTGTTTGAGAAGATCAACATTAATGACATCATGGATTCCCAACTGAGCTGGAAGATCAAGCTAAAAAGCATTAGCAGATACCTGTTGAAGAATAGTGTAAGGCCCATAGCGAAGTGGCTTGACCTTACTGTGTGCTTTCTCTTGAAAATAATGTTTGTCCAAGTATAACCAAACTTTATCCCCAACTTGAAAATTATGAGGGATGCGATGACGATCCATAAGTAGTTTCTTCTTTTCTTGAGTCTTTTGAATAATCTAAAAAACTCTAGACTGAAGATTCTGCAAATGTTGAATGAAGGCTTGGGCCTTATCTTTCTCTTTCTAAATATGCAGAGTGGCTAGAGATGGCAAAGATAAGGGCAGCTCATATGGAGCCAAAGGCTAAAATCCAAGGCATACCTCAAAAGGTGAGTGACCTATAGATGAGTGAACTGCTCGGTTGTAAGCATGCTCTATGTGGGTGAGGCTCAAATCCCACTTGGTGGGAGAATTATGGTGATAAATCCTCAAACTTTGTATAAGAGTGTGATTCACAACTTTGGTTTAACCATCTAACTGAGGATGGAAAGTAGTGGAAAAGTTAAGGGAGACTCCCAAAATCTTCCACAAAGATTGCCAAAAATGGCCCACAAAACATGAGTCATGATCAGAAACAATGCTAGTTGGTAAACCAAAAGATCTCCAAACAATGTCAAAGAAGAGTTGAGCTAAGTCATGTGCAGAACTTGTATTGCCGCATGGAATGAATTTAGCCATCTTGCTAAACCGATCAACAACTGCAAAAACACAGTCATGGAGGTGAATAGTCAAAGGAAAGCCACTAACCAAATCCATAGAGATGATTTCCCAAGGATGAGAAGGAATAGGCAAAGGAACACTCAAGCCCACCTTTCTATTGGTTGGTTTGGAGTGGCAACAAACTGCACATTTTTTGAGGAAATGAAGAACATCACACTACATATGTGACCAATAAAAGAATCTCTACATTATGTTTACCAAAATGACCACCATAAAGAGTATACTGTGCCTCCTTGAGAAGTGAAACCTGATGATCTCGAGGGACACAAAGTTTATCCAACTTGTAGAGTAACCCTTCCTTGATATGGAAATATTGATAAGGTCTCAAATTGGAAGTCGAAGGATTTTGAAGACTTGTGTATGTGACATCAAAATCAAGATCCTGAGCATACTGAGAAGACCATGTCTAAAATCCCAAATGAGAAGTGGACATAGTTGTGAAAGCATGAGGTGTAGGAGGATGAATCAAACAACCTGCAACATTATTGGTGCTCCCCTTCTTATACTTGATGACCAAGTGAAATTGTTGCAAGTATGAAGCCCACTTCAAATGCCTTTCCTCTTCAATTTTATTTTGAGATTGAAGAAATTGGAGAGGCAAGTGATCAGTGTGAACAACTATTTCTTTTCCCAAAAGATAATGCCTCCAATATTTGATGGCTTGAACTAAGGTATATAATTCCTTATCATGCGCGGAGTAGTTCCTCTTGGCGGTAGAAAAAGTTTTTGAATGATAAGCCACAGGGTGACCATTTTTCTTTAGAACAGCTCCAAGCGCATACTGTGAAGCATCTATCTCAATCTCAAAAGGTTGTGAGAGATCTGGTAGAGCAAGAACAAGTGTTGAACAAAACTTCTCTTTCAGTGTATTGAAAGCATGGTGATGAATGTTTGTCCACTTGAATGCAACATTGGTCTTTTTTAACTGGTGCAAAGGTGAAGCAATGTCTGACTAGTGTAGAATAAACTTGTGGTAGAAGTTGGCAAGACCAAGAAAAATCCTTAACTTAATATTTAATGGAGTAGGCCATTTGTGAAGAACTTCCACTTTGGCAGGATCTACATGAATACCATGTGCATCAATGATATATCCCATATATGATATGGATGTTTGACCAAAAGAAAACTTAGAAAGGTTGGCATACAAACTATTTTTCTGAAGAGTATGAAGGACATGCTCCAAATGTTGAAGATGAACTTTCCAACTGTTAGAAAATATGAGAATATCATCTAAATAGATGATAACAAATTTATCTAAACAATCATGAAACACCTCATTCATTAACCACATAAATGTGGTAGGAACATTAGTGAGACCAAATGGCATCACAAGCCACTCAAAAAGACCCATCTTGGTCTTAAAAGCGGTCTTCCATGTGTCCTTTGCCTGAACTCTAACCTGATGATATCCACTTTTTAGATCAATCTTGGAAAATATTTTGGCACCTTGAAGTTGATCTAAGAGATTGTCGATGCATGGAAGTGGATATCTATTTTTTATGGTGATCTTATTTAATGCTCTAAAATCAATACAAAGATGCCAAGTTCCATCTTTCTTGAGCACAAGTAAAATTGGTGATGCACAAGGAGATGTACTTGGTCTTATAAAACCTTTAGACAATAAATCTTGGATTTGTTTTTTTATCTCATCACATTGAAGAATTGATTGTCAATATAATGGAGCATTAGGAAGAGATGTAGCAGAAACCATATCAATGGAGTGATTAATTGCTCATTCTGGGGGAAGTGATTGAGGCTCTTGAAATACATGTGAATATTCTTGCAATAATTTTTCCAATGAAGCATTTGGCTTAGACATCATAGAATTTTCCTTAGAATTATCAAATTGTGGCCATAAAAAAATTAAGGCAAGCTCTTTTACTTGATTAATAGCTTTTCTTGCTTGTCTGCAACCAAGTACTAGTTTTTTAGTACTCTTAGTACATTTTATGAGATATGTCTTATTATCTTGTTGCAGTGTATAAGTGTTATTAAAGGAATCATAGTGAGCTTTCCTATCATACTGATAGGGTTTTCCAAGCAACAAACCACAACAATCCATAGTGGTCACATCACATGTGACCTTATCAGTGAATTTGGGACCAAATGCAAAAGACACAGTGCAAGTGTGTGTGATTTGTGAAGATGAACCATTATCCTTCCATCCAAGTGAATATGGATGAGGATGTGGATCCATCGGCAAATGAAGTTTGTCAACAATGGACTTCGCAATTAAATTTATCTGTGAGCCATTATCGATGATACAATCCATAGAAAAATCATGTGTCAAATGAGCTCGAGTGACAAACAAATTGTCACGCCCCCCTGAGCTAAAATGATGATTCATTAAGGTGACCTTATTGAGCCTACCTTTTAACTCATCATAACTCCTATCATCCCCAGAAGTCTCAATGGGATTATTTTTATTTTCCTCATCATGAGACTATACAAACAAATGTTTCTTCTTCAACTTAAAACACTCAAGCTTTTCATGTCCCTTCTTTTTAAAATAAGTACAAAATTTAAATTGCTTAGTATTAGAAGGAGATTGAAAAGAAGAGGAAGGAGAAGAATTTTTTCTTTGGAAAATTTTTGTTGCGGTTGAGAACTTGAAGCTTTAGGAATACCTGTAGAAAAGGAATGTTGAGGAACACAAGATTGAGAGACAATATTTTCTTCTGCTAGTTGGGCTTGATTGAATGCAGTATCAAGTGTCTCCATGGTTGTATATTTCAACTCCCTAAACAAATGTTCTTGTAGGCCACTCTTGAACTTGAGGATTAAAGCAATAGTTGGTTCTTGTACTCGAAGGAGTATTCTCAAGTGATTGAACTGATATATATATATAATCTTGCACTGACATATGTCATCCTTGTCGTAATTACAGCCACTTGATGTGTAAATCTTGTTCATAGTTGGAAGGATAGAATGTATCCTTTAAGGCCATGACAAGCTAATTCCATGTAGTGATGGGGTCTTGAGCATATTGTCATTGAGTGACCAAAATCTTAGCAACACCAGAGAGCTTTAATTTTGCAAAAGGAACCTTGTGATCATCAGGGATCTCATTGTAGGAAAACCATGTCTCCATATCAAGAATCCATGTGTGGAGAACATCAGGGTCACAAGATCCATCATAGATCTTTACTTCACATTTGGCTGAAGGGCGGTGGCTTTCAAGACCAGGAAGTTGTTGAATTGCTATATCATTAACTTTATCAATCAATGTGTTTATCACACCTGCAAGTTCTACCACTCGCTTGGCCAAATTGACAGCCATATTATTGCATGTTAAAGCCAGTGAAATATTTTACTCCTCCCAAAAATAAAAATGAGCCAACAATATGGACCAACACTCTACAATACTTAGATAAAATTTATTACATGAAAACAATGCTCTCCCAATGAACATAATTAAATTTTGTTTTTATTTCTAAACATTTGGGAGAATTATAAGCATACTCTTTTAAATAAAGAATATAAATTCTTTATTTTATATTACAAAGAAAAAGTAAGCAAATCAAGAAAAACCACGTTTTTAACCCAAATACTACATTTTTGGGTTTAAAACCACTCAAAAATCCCACTGGGCATTTGAAATCAGCATCTACAACAGCAATTTTGAAATGGTTGTAACTTTCTCAAAACATATCAAAATTCAGAACCGTAAAATGTTTCAAAAAGCTCTCTAAAAGATGCTTCTTTCCAAATAAACCATTTACAAAAATATTTTACACATAAAGAGCAGCTTATGAAATAACAGCATGGGTTTCCAAAGAAACTATACAAAAAATTGAAGAAGATAATGCTCACTTGTGCAAGAAATCACCTCCACTTGGTTTTGAATGAACAATTCTTTAGAAATAAATACACACGCTTCAAAGATTTTCTCCTTTTGTTGAGAGCTCCAAAACTGAAATTATTTTTGATAATTGAATTTAAATGTGCACACCAATCCCAAGGATCAAGAATTGCTCTGATACCAACTGATATGGAATAAACAAGAGAAAAGAATGAGCAGCCAAAACAGAGATTTAATTCTATCAATGAGACAAATACCTCTGCGGTCAGAGAATAAATTTTAAGAAAAGATAAAATTCTTTGCAAATAAGCTCATAATTGTATTATTCCAAATCTACCTTTGTAAAGAGAAGACTACAAATATATAGGCACTAATATGCCTAAAATTAAGGATATGGAAATATTTTCCAAATCTCCATGTGAGATGGAAAATAAAAACTATTATAAGCTTTTCCAAATCTCAACGTGAGATGGAAAAGAATAACAATAAAACCATATACTAATTTATGCTAACCTCCTAACAACTAGGAAACTAACTATTATTTTTTACATTTGACCTTTTACATAGGAGGGATAAAACTAATAAAAATAATACTAAGCATATAATATATCCTATGAATACCCTATGAATCCTCATCAATAACCTTGGGAGAGTTCATATGCCATCCAAAGAATTAGAGAAAAGGAGGCAAGTGGCAAGGTGACAAGATATCTAACTCTTGGGACAAGAGTTTCTTTAATGGGGAGGAGTATGATGCAGGAGTAGCATGGCATGGAAGGACATTTGGTGAAGAAAAAGAACCATGGAAGACCATGTGAAAGAGTCTAACCCAATAAATTGGCATATGTTGGAACTCATCATGGCCTTTGAAGGCAATGAATGTAATGAATCTTAAAAGGCCTGGTAAGGACCTTAGGGTCGCCAATGATGTAATAAGTGCATGAGTGTTGAAATGGATTATATTAGGACCATAGAGTCTTTAGGAGTGATTAATATATTTGTTTGGATCTAATAGTCAAGTTTTATAAGTCAATTAGTTGAAAAATGCAATAAATTGTAGGTTGGAAATTCACAAATTTGAATTCCAATGGTAAGTTGTAATTAAGAGGGAAAATGGATTTAGGATGTTTTAACCTTAAAAAAGCCATGTAACCTATCCACATTGGTTGAGATAGTTTGGGAAGATATTACTAAGTTTTTTTTTAGTGATTGTACGGAAGGCAATCAAAGAAATCAATCTGGTATACGCCTAGAACAACCATTTTCAACAAAACATAGAATTTGCAAAAGTTTTAATGATTTATTTGGCATAGTTGAGTTTTCATTGATCATTTAAGGTTTTGGATGCATTGAGAAAATATCCTTTACTACTATAATATTACATTTTATTTTTTGAAGACTCATTTGTTTCAAATTATACCAATATTTGTGGAGACCGTTCTTTGGGAAGTCACTATTTTTACCATATCTATTTGATCTTTCCAATGAAATGGATCATTCCATGAATGAAAAATAAATTATTCTCATGGAATTATACCATTATAAAATTTATAATAGATTTCAAATACAATTTTATATAGATAAAGTGAATTGGGAAAGTGATCACCGAATGAAGACATGAAAGGTTAATGAAATTGGTTGGATGTGAGAAACAACAATTAATATGTCTAAATACAAGGTGTGTTTAAGAGTTTGGACTATCTTAGCATGTTGGATTAAAGGTGAATCCACCATTAGTTAAGTTAGGAAGAGATTGGATGTCACTCATTTTGAGAGCCCTAGTTTTAAGGGTTAATTGAGGCCAAATTGGGGGTTTTATGTTTGTAATGGTCTGAGAGTCAAATTGGTTGTAGAATCCTTGATTTGGAACCATTTTAGAAGTGTTTTGAGATTATTGAGGTTTGCAAGTACACCCAACATATAATTTCTTTGTTATCTACCCACTTTTTAAGCTTATAAAAAGGGTACAGACTGAGTAACTACAAGTTGGTCCAAAACAACTAGTGAAAAGTTTTTAATATGTTGTTGTATGATGAAATGGGTGTCTAAAAAGTGAAAGATTTTATTTAGTGTTTTTGGAAATTTTTAAGAAAACTACAATTTTGTATCGTTGGAGACCTACTAGGAGGGCAATTAGGCCTATTTGGAATTTTGAGAAACTAGAGTGTTGGGTATTTCTTGGCAACCAAAAATTGGTTGAAACCTTTCAAATCCAACTTGAATAGACTAAAGACAACTATATTTACCATTGGGAAAGTGCTTGAGTATTTTTGTAAACCTTTCAGGCTCGAGGGCTAGGTAGGTGTGCCTAAACCTCTCAAAATTTGGGTCATGTAGGAAGTTGATCTCAACAACCACCCAACCTTCTGGATCAGTTGGTATCAGAGCATTAGGGAAAGGTTTGGGTAAAGGAGGATAAGCCATGGCACCAAAAATTTTGTTGGCAAGAGAGATAGAGATGTTGAGGGAAGAGTTGGAAAAAGAAAGAAGGAGAAGAGAGAGTTAGAGGATGCAAGGGAAAGAGAGGAAAGACAACAAGAAGAGATAGATTGCAACTGATTGAGAGAATATAAGCATTGGAGAAAGAGAAAAGATAACCTAGGTGAGAACAAATTCATAAGAGAATCATGAAGAAGATAGAGAAAATAATGAGGAACAAGCTAATAGGGGTCATTGTGATGAAAATGATCCTAAGGAGAGAAGATTCATAAGGTTTATCAAGGTAGTACTGTAAGATAAAAATCACAAGGGTACTACTGATTTACCATTGTATCAAGGAAGAATGGAAAGTGAAGAAGTTTTGGGTTGGCTAGAGGTCCTACAATTTTTTTTTTAGCTAGAAGACATGGATGAGAACAAGAAGGTTGGTTTTGCTAAGTCAAGGATGAGAGGTACAACATTGACATTGTGGAAAAAATTTTAATCAAAGAGGATGGATAGAGGATTATGAAGAATCAGTAGTTGGGAGAGAATGAAGGGAATGGTCAAGAATCAATTCTTGCCTAATGGGTTTGTAATATAAACCAAGAGGATGAGACAAAGTTTGAAACAAAGAGAGATGGATGTGATGGCATACATAGAGAAATTCCACAAGCTGAGTATCAGAGGAGGATATGAAGAAGAGGGTGAAAAGATAGAAAGGTACATAATTGGGTTAAGACTCAATATCTATGATGAAATTGGGTTGAATATTCCATAAACAATGGGAGAATGTTTTTAGTTTGCAGTAAGGGAAAAATAGAAGATAAAGGGGAAGCATGAAAGGAAAAATAGAAATAGAGGAGGATCATCTATGAGAGGAAGAGGTATAAGGAAAAATTCTAATTACCAAAGAATAAATGATAAAGATAAGGATAAAAGATCTACTTCAGAGACAAGAGGAGGATATAGCCATAGAGGTGGAAGATTTGTATATGAGGATCAGAGAGATAGAAGGGTGCATCTAGTTCAAGAAGAAGAAAAGAAGGAACGTACACTACTACTACCAGAGGAAGGAGAATATCTTCTTGTGAGGAAAGGAGAGTCATTACCAAAAACAAACAATTATTTTTAGATCAAGATGTCTGGTTAAAGGAAGGGTATGTACTCTCATTATTGATTTAGGGGTATATAAAAATATAGTTTTAGTTGATATGGTGACTAAATTGGGGTTAACAATAGTAGATCATCCTAACCCTTACAAGGCTATTTAGGTAAATCGAGTGATGAATGTGGAGGTTAGTTAGAGAGTTCTTGTTGATTTTTCAATTGGTCCTTATCATGATCAGGTAATGTGTGATGTAATACCTATGACTCGTGAGCATATGATATAAGGTAGACCTTGGCAGTGTGTTAGAAGAACTATTCATGATGGCTAATTAATAATTCTATTGTGCATAAGGGTAAAGAAAGATTTAAGTTACAACCTTAAAATTGTAGGAGTAATGAGAATATCATTATGGTTTTTGGAGAAAAGATTTTGTAGGGTTAACATAAGGATGATACTGGTTGGAATCATACACAACTAGTAAATAATAGACTAGTTATGACAGGGTAGAAGAATAGTCCTAAATTTTAGAATGGTTTGGGCTTGGAAAGTATCATAGTGGGGTATATTGAATGGCCTATTCAAAGGTGTAGCGTAAATATTGTTCATATGGTGTTGAAGGAACATAAGATTCAATCGAATGGAAGGAATAAAAAAGCACAAGAAGGAAAACAAATCAGGCAGCAAGCTCCTAGAATGGGACAGTCAAAACAATGTTTTAAATCTGATATTTTGTGTGATGTAAATGCAAGTTGGTCTGGAAGGATGAAAATAACCTTGGCAGAGTTCATTTACCATCCAAAGAATCAAAGAAAAGGAGGCAAGTAGCAAGGTGACAAGATCTCTAACTCTTAGAACAAGAGTTTATTTAATGGTGGGGAGTATGATGCAGGAGCATCATGGCATGGCAAGACATTTAGTAAGACAAAGAGCCATGGAAGAGAATGAAAGAATATAAAAAATAAATTTACACGTGTTGGAACCTATCATGGATTTTGAAGGCACTAAATGAAATGAATTTGTAATTGTTGGTGTAATTAATTATTCCTAATTACACTTTACTTAATCTTCCTTAGGTTAATGCATTGCATAGTAGTTTGTGATTGAGACACCTAGGAGTGTGCACATCTATTAAACACATGGTGTAGGAGAAATTTCACTTTTGGTGTGATAGTTGTCTTCACATACCTCGTTGTGTGTGAGATCCACCTTTCATGCTCTTATCACATTATCATCCTAATCCATTGCACATACTTTATTGCATAATGGAGGATGATCCACATTTGGTGGACATGTGATTACACCTAGCATAGGTGATAGCTTATCAACTCCTTATCATTCTCTCTTATTGCCTTTCCTATATAAGGAGGCCTATTATGTAATCATTTTCATACGACATTGATACATTCAATCAAGGTGAATTCATTGGATCTATTCAATCCATCATTGCATTCATATTTTCTCTCTTGTGCTTTTCTTCAACCTCTAGATCCTTGGTTCAATATTTTCTATTTGCAAATTCTTACATGGTATTAGAGCCATTGGAGTGTTTAGATCAGTTGATTTGAAGAGATCTTGATGTGAGCTTTGAGGGTCTAAATCTCAGATCTAGCAACTAGCATGTGATAGATGTGTCTTGGAGTAGATCTGACCTCACCATTGTGTTCGATAGGTTGTTTCAGTTAAAATCGACTATAAACTTGCCCATAGCTGGTGAAAGTCAAATCCAAGGCAAAAAAAAATTTGCAAATCTGACCCTATGACCCGATCTGCACCTTTGCGGTATGATTTTGTAAATAAATTTTTATTTTTTTTTATCCTATTTATTTTTCAGATTTTTTTTCATTTTCTACAAAAAATTAGGGTTTGGTAGATCCCCTTTATCAGAGAATATTCTAATTATTCCAGCAAGCATTATCTCCGTGATGTCATCCATCATCCCAAGCGGCATAAAGGAGAAGGGATCGCTTTTGATATACACATCGGGCCTTTGCATATAAGAAAGGGCTTAAAAGCCCCAACCGCAACAATGTGGGATTAATATTCCCAGCACCACTGCGCTCCGCCACTCCTAGCACAGTGTCACTCCTCCATTGCAGTTCTCCACCAACCGCTGCAGATCCATCACTCAGTGGCTCTTCTAAAAAGTAGCCACGTGGGCACTGCGGACCTTACCACACGATCTACCACCTCACCCCGCCAAGACTGAGCAACCCACAAACCCCACCTCTAGTCGGCACCCCTGTGCCCCATCACCAGCACCTAAACCACCACATGGAAGCTACGCAGGTAGCAACCTCCACCACTATGACAGCCATGTGGCATCCACCTGGACCAGCCACTGCCAACATGGTAGCACACATCCGCGCCACTATAGCACCACATCAACTTACAAGAGCTAGTAGACAGCACCCCGTGGTGCCCCCTCATCTGACACGTGGACCTACCACATTATCACTCGAGCCATGTCACCATACAGACCGGTACGAATAGACACCTCAGCAGCCATGTCACTAGCAGGGGCATTTTTTGCTTGTGTCATCACGTTTACTACCTTAAAATTGACAGTCATCTAGCCATCACAACAGGGTGAAATTGGGTTTTTTTGATAGCCATATGACCATCAAATTTAACCTCATGAATTGATGATGTCAACAAAGTTTGGAGATTTCTGAGCCTTCACCATATGCATTTTTTATTTGACAGTCCAACTTTGAGAGGCCATAACTTGGTCATCTGGGCTCCAAATCTGGTGTAATTGTTTTTGAAATTGGGTAGAATTTCCTAAACTTTCTAGTGGTGGTGTTGATTTTGCATTTTGGTGAGCTGATTTGTCAGAAATTGCAGATCTTGTTGATTGTTCCTATCTATTCTTGATTTTTGCAATTTCCAAGGCTTCGTTTGGGCACATACGGTAACATTTTGAGGTGATTTTTTTTTGAAAGTGCATGATTTTTCATCTACTTTCCAGATCTGCAATTAGATTTGAATGATTTTGTGTAGAAATATCACTTTCAACAATAGGTCATTTTGGGGCTATACTTGCACTTGGTTAATCTTTGAATTTCAGTTTTCTGATTTGCATCAGTCATTTGAAGGATTTATTAGTAGTTATCAGTCATTATTTGGTTGTAATTGCTATCCCAATTTTTATAAATATGCAAATTTGGCTAAAACCTATCTCCAGGCCTCTATTTTTACCCTTCCAACCATCCCTAAAGATTTCATGGGTTTATTTATTTCCCTCTGGTCTCTACAACCTTTTCTAGGTCCTTGGCTAGGTGCAAAACCATTTAAAATTTTGAAAATGTAGTCATTGTGCTAAATTAACCCTACAAACCCTAGGCCTTGTTATAATTCTTTGTTACTTTATTAACAACTTAGGTGTCTTCAAAACCCATGTGCGTAATTTTTCCCTTTTGGTCGCCAGTTCTCTAAGTTCTCTGGTGGTTCCCCCTTTTATTCGACGATTCAGTGATTACATTATTTCTCTTAGTCGCCGAATGTTTGGCGGTTAAGTCTTAACATCCCACAACCCAGTGAAACAACTAGCTTTTCCTTCAGTCGCCAGTTCTCTAAGTCTTCTGGCGGTTACCTTTCCTCTTAGTGGATTGGAAACTGTAGTGTTTCTCTTAGTCGCAAGATAAATGACGGTGCCCTGAAGTATTCAGTGACTCTGTGGATTGCCCATCAGTCGGGCATTCGCTAACTGAACCCCAGGTTAGACTTTTGGTTCTGCGACTCTGTGAATGCCTTGTTCGCATATTCTACAGACTTAACCAAGGTTAAGAGTTCTATTCAGTGACTGAGCAATTCTTTCTTTTGGTCACGCATTTGCTAAGACTTCCAGGGGTTAAGAGATTTTGAGTGGGGTCCCAGTTGATGAGATCAATGGTTGTCATAAGATCTCATAGCATATGTCTGAGGCTTGCAATCTTACGACTACTGTCGATCTTTCCTTTTTCTCAGTGCTTCATGCCCTTCTGGGTACATTGCCACGTTGTCCTATGTGGAGGTATTTCATTGGCCGAAAGCAAATGACTTGTAATTTGCCAGTGGGCCGGGTTGTCAGCCCTATTTTGATCTAACGGCTGGCGTGTTTTATCATGAAAAGTGTCAAAAGCTTGCAAACTAAGACAGCTGTTGATTTATCCTAGTGACATAACTCTTCATTCAGGTGGGTCCACTACTATGTGTATACAAATGGAAGCTTCTAATTGGTCCACATAATGGTGATTAGGCATATGTCAGTGGGGCCATGTCAGAATGCCTGCAAAAATGTCAGAAGGATATAGATCTATGGCTAGTGCAAGGTGCAAGGAATATTCAGCGGCCATGAGGTCATGCGCCCACCATTGTATTAGGATCTTATTCTCAGTGTGTTCGATGTCAAAATAGTGCTAAGGTGTTTGCTGATGAGGTAGTCAAGGCGAATAGGAAAATCCACCGTGGCTGATGTTAGTGGGCCCATGGGGTTCAAAGTTTCTAAGGGGTTAAAACATGATCAAAACTTGCAGCTGTCATTATACCACGGATCTAAAGCGCTCAATCGTTAATCTCAGCAGTATAGCGATAGCCGTCTGATGTTGCTTCTCAGGATCATGGATCTGTGTCTATCAGAGATGCCAACTTGCTCACTGGTGATTGGTCGCTGACTTCCATGGTGGCAGTTGACTTGTTTGAGGGGTTTTAAATTGTTTTAAAAGGTGCATCATAGCTGTTCATTTGCCAGGATTTAGAGGGGATCAACGGTAATGTTTTAAATCTACTGCTAGCTGTTATATTTAAAAATTCAAATGTCTCTATGAGGGTTTTGTGTTCTTTTGGCCATGCACAATGTCGGGTAGCTCAGGAATTGATTTCTCAGGACGGTTGTGGTTGTGAGGATGATAGAGGTGACTGTTGGTCGGCATTGCAGGGTACTATGTTGCATTTTCATGCTAGGAGATGCTAGAAAGAGTTGGTGCCACCTTTCAAATGGTATTGTTACCTAGGGAAATAGGATCAGTTTCGAGAGCCTTCATGGATTAGTGGAGTTGTAGGTGGGTAGATGGATCGAGGTTGTTGTGTCTGTAGGTGAGCTCAATATAGGATCAACACACAAAGAGAAGATCTGATTTGATCAGCCAGACATTCTTAGAATTTGATGATGGGTCATCAGTGTACCTTTAGGGTTTGATTATTGTATTGTAAATCTTGTAACCCTAGTTAGGTTTTGACTCTTTCTTGCGTGCAGTTGAGTATGTATATATTGTATTTTTAGAGCTTTTGAGCTCAGAGTTTGGATTTTGTAAAGAAGAAAGACTCTTTCTTGGAAAGCTATCCATGGCATTTCTTCCTACCCTCTGGTTTTTCACATTCTTTAATCTCCCATTGATTATTCAGACATTGCAGAGGTATTTTTTGATAATTCTTCAGGTCCCTATGCTTCCTTGTTTGAATTATCTCTTATTGGATTAAAGTATATGGTGTTTTCAATGACAATTTAGGGTTCTTGATCCCTCTTATTTACTACAATTGTGTGTGTTATTATGTTTGATCTAATTTAGATGTCTTTGTGGGTATACTTTAGCCCCCTAATAGTCTTGTCTCAATCCTACACCGAGTTGTAGAAGTGAATGTCTGCTTGCAAGTCATAGGTTGTGTCTTATGTTCAAACCCTCCTATGAAACACTTATGCAAGCCTATTTAGTAAGTTGTGACCTACTAGACCTAAACCTTTCATTGGTTCCATTCCTCTATACTAAAATCCAAACCCTATTTTTGGTGTATCACCTAGTAGGATAGTTTTCTTTCAGTCATTTCCATTTCAAGCATTCCTTCTATCCCTTTCCCTCAAAAGATTTATTTTTCTGTCAAGAAGCAAATTAAGGTGATTATCCAAGAGGAACCAGCCTAGAACCTGGAGGTCTCATCTCAGTTAGTATAGGTCCCACACCTAGAGATGATTCCCATGTTAGACTAGGTTATCAAGACTACGAGAGCTTGAGACAAAGGCACAAACTTAGTGTATAACAACAACATGGATAATTTAAAAGTTAAAATCCTCACTCCATTTAACTACCATGAATGGAAAGTATCTTTAAGTGATCATTTGTTGAATCTTGGATTGCTTAGAATGACTCTTGGGCATGATCAAGAACCTCAAATAGGTGTTGTAGAAAGGCGAAAATGGTTTGATCAAAGGGATAAAGCACTTGTCTCTCTTAGATCATCCATCTCTCGCGACTTGCTCTTTCATATTGCATCTTGCACACATCCTCATGATGCTTGGGTCACATTGGAAGGACTCTTTGGTAAACTTGATAGAATGAGGAAATTCAAATTAGAGAATGATCTCATAGGTCTCAATCCTAGTGATTTTGACAATATTCAAGATTTTTTCTCTAAGTTCAATACTATTAGATTGGACCTTTCTTCATGTGGCATTGTTAAAGGGGATGAACAATTGATCTTTTCTATTCTTTCCAAGCTTGGTCTTGATTATTCTATCTTTGTTTCTACATTCTATGCTACTATGGATGCTCTTGGTACTGCATACAAATTGCCCTCTATTGATGAATTTGCAGCGCAGCTCACAAGGGAACAAGCAAAGTTGGCACACATGGGTCAGTTGAAGCCTTCCACACATCAAGCATTGATTGCAAGTGAGTCTACTTCAAAGGCTTCTAATTGAAAAAGAAAGAAACACAATAATGATCCTAAGCCTCATGACAAAGGTAATGAATCTTCTTCACCAAAAAGTATTGAATCCAAGTCCTCTTCAAGAGAGGAATCATCTAGAAGAAAGAGAGATAAATGTGCATATTGTCAAAAGTTAGGACATGATGAGAATAAGTGTTTTCAAAAGAAGATTGATGAGCTAACTCACATTATTCAAAAACACAACATTAAGTTTCCCTCATCAGTGTCTACTCCTACACATTTGGTAGCTTCTACATCTCCATCATCATCCAAAGATAAAGGTAAAGTACAAGCATTGATGGCTTCCATACATCCTGAGCAAGGTAAATGGCTTCTTGATTCAGGTGCATCACATCATATGGCATCTTCTATGGATATGTTTTCTTCTATTGAGCCTTGTAATTCTCCTAATATTTTGATGGGTAACAACACATTCATGAGACTTTGTGGGAAAGGTTCTATTCCTATGGGAGAAGGGACATTTAATGATGTTCTTTGTGTACCATCCTTGACCAGTAATCTCCTTTCTATTTACCAAATCACACATGGGGCACAAGGTAAAATTGTTTAGTTCACTCCTAATTATGTCTACATTAGGGACATGGAGACTAGAGATGTCATAGCTATGGGAGTTGTTGATCATACCTCTCGCTTGTATTCCTTTTCTAATTTTGTTGATAATGATGATGATATACATGATGTACCCATCCCTTTGCCAAGGGATAATTATGAGGAGAATTTTGGGCACTTGAATCATTTTGTTGTTGAGACAAGTGTTGATCTTCCTACTCCTCCACCTCCTACTTCTTCAGGCATGGGCTCTACTATTCAACAGGATTATCATAGTGTTTCAGATCTTGTAGAATGTGATGACTACTTGGATGCATCTTCAACATTTGTTGATTCTCATGATGTAGATTTGGAAGACATACATGAGGGGGTTTCTCTTTCCCTTGATGACTATTTCATCATAGCTAGGGATACTTCTTCACCTTCGTTGGAGATTGGCACTGTTGATTCTTCTACTTCCTCATTTGATTTGTCACATGAGGTGATAGATTCTTTGAGCTTGGAGAGACCTATTTAGTCTTTAGAGATTCATGCATGGAGACCTTCATCTTCTTCCTCCTTCCATTTGCACAAGGATTGGCTTCTTCATCATTTGATGTTTCTATTTCTTCCTAAGGGGAGACATGTTTCTTGTAAGCATTGGCTTATCTATTATTTGTAGGTACTCTTCATCAACATGGGAGCTTCTACATTATGGGGGGGATATCATGTCTCCAACTATCCTTCTTATGGGGGGATACTTCTTTGTATATACATGATGTATGTAGTTCTTGGGGGGTCTTGAGCACTCCATCCATCCATGCATCTTGTTTTCTTCTCTCTTTTTGGGGGAGGGTTTTTCCCATGAGGTTTTCCCTCTTTCTCCACTTTATGAGAGTTATGCATTTCATGTATCTTGTACATGGGTACCTAACATGGCCTAGTAGCTGGGACCCATCTTGCATTGTGAGTTTAAGTGCATTCCCCTAAGTTGCACTTAAGGGGGGGTGTTGGTGTAATTAATTATTCCTAATTACACTTTACTTAATCTTACTTAGGTTAATGCATTGCATATTAGTTTGTGATTGAGACACCTAGGAGTGTGCACATCTATTAAGCACATGGTGTAGGAGAAATTTCACTTTTGGTGTGATAGTTGTCTTCACATACCTCATTGTGTGTGAGATCCACCTTTCGTGCTCTTATCACATTATCATCCTAATCCATTACACATACTTTATTGCATAATGGAGGATGATCCACATTTGGTGGACATGTGATTACACCTAGCATAGGTGATAGCTTATCAGCTCCTTATTGTTCTCTCTTATTGCCTTTCCTATATAAGGA
Organism: Chamaecyparis obtusa; assembly: GCA_027943335.1. NCBI lineage: Eukaryota > Viridiplantae > Streptophyta > Pinopsida > Cupressales > Cupressaceae > Chamaecyparis > Chamaecyparis obtusa. The sequence continues at coordinate 56,646 of BSBK01010280.1, forward strand.
GGCCTATTATGTAATAATTTTCATACAACATTGATACATTCAATCAAGGTGAATTCATTAGATCTATTCAGTCCATCATTGCATTCATATTTTCTCTCTTGTGCTTTTCTTCAACCTCTAGATCCTTGGTTCAATATTTGTTGTTTGCAAATTCTTACAGTAATGAATCCTAAAGGGTCTAGTAAGGATCTAAGGATCATCAATGATGTAATAAGGGCATGAGTGCTGAAATGGATTAGATTAGGTCCATAGACTATTTAGGAGTGATTAATATAGTTTTTTGGATCTCATATTCAAATTTTATAAGTCAATTAGTTGAAAATACAATATATTGTAAGTTGGAAGTTCAAAAATTTAAATTTCAACAGTTAGTTGTAATTAAGAGGGAAAATGGATTTAGGATGTTTTAAAATTAAACAAGCCATGTAACTAATCCAAATTGGTTGGGATAGTTGGGGAAGATATTACTAAGTTTTTTTTGAAACATTGTATGGAAGGCAATCAGAGAAATCAATTTGGTGTACGACTAGAATGGTCATTTTAAATAAAACATAGAATTTGGAAAAGTTGAGTTTGTATTGATCATTTAAGGTTTTGGATGCATTGATAAAATATCCTTTACTTAAATTATAATACTGCATTAGATGTTTTGAAGATTCATTTGTTTTAGATTATACCAATTGTGTTGACTGTTCTTTTTGAAGTTACTATTTTTACTTTATGAGTTTGATCTTTCCAATGAAATGGATCATTCCATGAATGAAAAAACACTAATCCTCATGGAATGATACCATTATAACATCTATAATACATTTATAATGTAATTTTATGTAGATAAAGTAAATTGGGAAGGTGATCATCGAGTTAAGGTAGGACAAGTTAATGAAATTAGTTGGATGTGAGAAAGAAAAATTAATCTGTGTAAATAAGTGGTGTGTTTAAGAGTTTAGAGTGTCTTAGAATGTTGATTAAAGGTGAATCCACCATTATTTAAGCCATGAATTGATTGGAAGTCACACATTTAGAGAGCCCCAATTTTAAGGGTTAATTGAGGCCAAATTGGGGGTTTTATGTTTGTAATGGTCTGAGGGTCAAATTTGTTGCAAAATCCTTGATTGGGAACCATTTTAGAAGACTTTTGAGAGTCTTTAGGTTTTGCAGTAAACCCAACATATACTTTCTTTGTTATCTACCCAATTTTCAAACTTGGAATAGGGGTACATTCTGAGTAACTACAAGATGGTCCAAAACAACCAATACAAAGTTTTTGATATGTTTTTGTTTGATGAAATGGGTATCTAAAAACCTAAATAGTTTGTTAAATAATTTTTTTTGGAAAAGTTGTAAGAAAACTACATTTTTGTATCGTCGGAGACCTGCTAGGAGGTCAATTAGGCCTGTTTGGTAGTTTGAGAAATTAGAGTGTTGGATGTGTCTTGGGAAAAAACAAATTGTTGAAACATTTCAAATCCAACTTGAATAGACCAAATACAACTATATTTTCCATTAGGAAAGTGCTTGACTATTTTAGAAACTTTTGAGGCTTGAGGGATAGTTAGGTGTGCCTAAACCTCTCAAAATTTGAGTCATTTAGGAAGTTGATCTCAACAACCACCCAACCTTCTACATTAATTGGCATCATTGCATTAGGGAAAGGTTTGGGTAAAGGAGGATAAGCCATGGCACCAAAGAGTTAGTTGGCAAGAGAGATAGAGATGTTGAGGGAAAAGTTGGAAAAAGAAAGAAGGGAGAAGAGAGAGTTAGAGGCTACAAGGGAAAGAGAGGAAAGACAAATAAGAAGAGAGAGATTGCAACTGATTGAGAGAATAGAAGAATTGAAGAAAGAGAAAAGAGAACCTAGGAGACAAGAAATTCATGAAGAGAACCATGAAGAAGACAAAGAAAACAATGAGTTCAACAAGATAATAGGGGTCATGGGGAAGAAAATGATCCTAAGGAGAGAAGATTTATAAGGTTGATCAAGGTAGCACAAGGTACCAGTCACAAGGGTACTACTGATTTACCATTGTATCAAGGAGGAATGGAAAGTGAATAATTTTTGGGTTGGCTAGAGGCCCTAGAAATTTTTTTTGAGTAAGAAGACATGGATGAGAACAAGAAGGTTGTTTTTGCTGAGTCAAAGATGAGAGGTACAACATTGACATAGTGGAAATATATTCAATCAGAAATGATAGATAGAATATTAGGAAGAGTCACTAGTTCAGAGAGAATGAAGGGAATGGTCAAGAATCAATTATTTCCTAAAAATTTTGTAATATAAACCAAGAGGATGAGATAAAGTTTGAAAATAAGAGAGATGTATGTGATGGAATACATAGAAAAATTCCAAAAGATAAGAATTAGAGGAGGATATGAATAAGAGGATGAAAAGATAGAAAGGTACATCAATGGGTTAAGACTCAATATTCAAGATGAAATTTGGTTGATTATTCCACAAATAATGGGAGAATGTTTTTAGTTTTCATCAAGGGTAGAAGAGAAGATGAAGAGGAAGCATGAAAGGAAAAATAGAAATAGAGACAAGAGGAGGATATACCCATAGAGGTGGAAGATTTGGAGGAGGAAGAGGAAGTGGAGTCTTTACAAGAAAGTGTTTTCATTGCAATGAGGTGGGTCACCAATATTTCAGATGTCCTAAATGGAATCAGTGAGATCATATAGATATAAGGGTCCATCTAGTTCAAGAAGAATAAAAGAAGGAACCTACACTAATACTACTAGAGGAAGGAGAATATCTTCTTATTAGGAAAGGAGAGTAATTACCACAAAAAAATATTTTTACATCAAGATGTTTGGTTAAAGGCAAGGTATGTACTTTCATTGTTGATTCAAGGGCACATAGAAATATGGTTTCAGTCAAAATAAATTTGGAGGTTAGTCAGAGAGTTCTTGATGATTTTTCAATTGGTCCTTATCATGATCAAGTAATGTGTGATGTAATACCTATGACTTGTGGGCATATGATATTAGACCTTCGCAATATACTAGGAGAACTTTTCATGATGGCTACTCTAATACTTATATTGTGCATAAGGGTAAAGAAAGATTTAAGTTACAACCTTTAACTTGAAGGAGTAATGAGAATATCATTATGTGTTTTGGAGACAAGATTTTTCAGGGTTAGGATAAGGATGGTACTAATTAGAATCACACACAACTAGGAAATAATATACTAGTTATGACACAACAATATAACAGTCCTAAAAATTAGAATGGTTTAGGCTTGGAAAGTACCATAGTGGGGTGTATTGAATGCCCTATTCAAAGGGGTAGAAACAAAAGTGCTCCTATGGTGTTGAAGGAGTAGAAGATTTAATGGAATGGAAGGAATAGTATAGCACAAGAGGGAAAAAAAATCAGGCAGCAAGGTCATAGATTGGGACAAGCAAAATAATGTTTTAAATCTATTATTTTGTGTGATGTAAATGTAGGTTTGTCTAGAAGGAAGAAGATAACCTTGGCAGATTTTATCTTCCATCCAAACAATCAGAGCAAAGGAGACAAATGGCAAGGTGACAATATGTCTTAGAAATCTTGGGACAAGAGTTCCTTTAATGGTAGGGAGTATGATGTAGGAGCACCATGGAATGGAATGAAATTTGTTGAAGACAAAGAACCATGGAAGAGTATAAAAAATTCTAAACCAATAAATTGGCACATTTTGGAACCTATCATGACCTTTGAAGGCAATAAATGTAATGAATTTGTAATGAATCCTAAAGGGCCTATTAATTACCTTAGGATCATCAATGGTGTAATAAAGGAATGAGTTTTGAAAAGGAATAGATTAGGTCCATAAAGTATTTAGGAGTGATTAATATGTTTGTTTGGATCTAATAGTCAAGTTTTATAAGTCAATTAGTTGAAAAATGCAATAAATTGTAAGTTGCAAATTCAAAAATTTGAATTCCAATGGTTAGTTGTAATTAAGAGGGAAAATAGATTTAGGATGTTTTAACCTTAAAAAGTCCATGTAACCAATTCAAATCAGTTGGGATAATTGGGTAAGATATTACTAAGTTTTTTTTGAGTCATTGTAGGGAAGGCCATCAGAGAAATCAATCTGGTGTACTGTTGGAACAATCATTTTCAATAAAATATAGAATTTTCAAAAGTTTTAATGATTTCTTTGGCATAGTTGAGTTTTTATTAATCATTTAAGGTTGTCAATGCATTGAGAATATATCCTTTACTATTCTAATACTACATTTAATATTTTCAAGATTCATTTGTTTTAGATTATACCAATTGTGTTCACTGTTCTTTGGGAAGTCACTATTTTTAATTTAGTAGATTGATCTTTCCAAGTTGCCCAATTCCTGCATCTATCAGGAGAAGAAAGTTGCAGAATGAGATCTCAAAGACCATCAATCTTCCCTAACTACAAACCAAAAAGAAAATAAGTATTAGGAGAAGCTAGACAATGTGGGTTACAATGAAAGAATTAATCAATTTGCAGCCCTCTTCTAGGTTAATCGCCACTTCATTAGGCTAGAAAGTGAAGACTAGTTGACCTATTACATACCACATTCTTTCAAAATCTAACCAGATTGTTTGGACATCATTGCATCATAGATCATCCCCTTAGGTACATCCTTGCATCATAAATAATCCCCTTAGTTTCATCCTTGCATCATAAATCATCCCCTTAGTTGCATCCTTGTATATTAGGTCATCCCCTTAGAATAGCCCCATTTAGTCATCCTCCACCATCCCTAATCTAAAAACCAAACCAAACTCACCATCCTTAAATCTAGAATCCAAAATCAAGAATCCAAAAACAAAATATGAGTCCAAATCTAAGATCCTTGAATCAAATCCAACTATCCAAACCATCTCCTTAGTGTCACATCCTTTTATTTGCCTAATCCTCATCCTAAATCAAAATCATCCTAAAGTTCTACCATTTTGACTAAGCACTATTTAGGGCATCTTGTACTTGTCTTTGTAGGCATCATCATCTTGATTAGGAGATCGACATACACTGACAAGTATCCCATCTTCCAAAGATCAACAGTCTATCCTAGGTTGAAAATCATATCCACTTTGATCCTACATCAGGAAGCAATGACTCATTCTAAAACTTAAGTAATCTCCACCATCCAAATCTAATAATCATCCAAACATCCTTTAGTTCATCCTAAATCCTTGTATCTATCCTTAGTTTTTTATAAGCTTGTCCTATCCACTATCCTTAAGTTTCCTTAGAAGCATCTTGCATCAATCCATCACTTCATCTTCATCTTAGGGCTACATATTCATGCTTTTTGAGACATGAGCTAGGAAGAGAAAGAATATGGATCACAACTTAGCCACTATTTCATTTGATACCGATGATCCTAGCAATGCGATGGTGACCTACGACCCATAATCCCCACAAATCAAGAATATTTGAGAAGATCCAAATGAGACACCTACTTGATTTTCCATGGAAGCATTCATGAACCATCTTGGGCATGGATAAATGGTAATGAAATCATAAACTAGAATCACCATTCCTTTTTGGAAAAATACATGCAAGAGGGTACTTATATTTCTTCACACCTAGAACCTTTCAGTCCTTCAAAACCCATACACATCCCTATTGATGCCTATTCCCCCATTATCCAAAAAATCCATGACCCTAACATACAAATAGCCTAGGTAGCCTTACCTATTCCCCATGTCTTGCAATCTAGTTACACAAAACCCATAGTGTAATCAATGACACAATCCATCCCCTTTTATGTCATGGGAACACCAACCCCCTTCTCCAACATCTCAAGCCACCACTTAGGCATAGGGCTTCACACAAACCCAACCTCCATCTCCCACACAAATTTCCACACAAGCAGTGCCTCTTCCTTTTATGAGCCAAGAATTCTCATGAGCACCATCCTTCCAAGGGGCAACGAAACCATTTCCCTCCTTCACTCATCAAGCTTCCACATCAACACCATCCTTCCCATGGGTAACACAAGTTCTTCCTCCCACTTCTTAGCAAAACTTCACCCAAAAATTCATTCCACCTATCACTTAGCTAGCTTCTACACATGTTCCTCTTCCACCTTTCATTGCCAACACATAATCCCAACAAGATGATTTCACAATAGCGATGCCATTCATCAAATATCCAAACCCACCATCTACATCTCAAAATATGACCATCGCTTTTGCACCTTCCACATCACAACCCACAACAATAATAGGATATTCTTGGGGCCTCAACCAAGCACAAATTCATGCCTTAGGTATATAAACCCAATCCCACATATCCATCCCCACAAACCCACAAGTAGTCTTCCCTTTCACAATGCAATTTCCTCCACAACCTCTGCTAGCTACATCTTTTCCCACGTATACTAACTATCTATCCATGCCACTTGCCACTTCTCAAGCCATACCACCACCACAATAGAAGATTTCATCTCATCTTGACAACTACCTCACACAACCACTTCCTACCACCAGCTTTCAAATAGTTGCTCCACCCCTTAGTAATGAACAAATGTGCACCCAAGGTACATTGGCCAAACACAAGGTCAATCCTACAAGAAAAATATGCCATTTCATCAATGAAATTTCCCCTTTCTAATTTTATATGATATTTAAAGCCTCTAATCAGATTTTAAAATCAAACAACCAATATTTCAAAAGATCAACCAAATTCTCAATAAAACCCAAATCGGGTATGCTCGAAATAGTGCCAAAAACTTCACAGCTTCACATATTATTGATAAATCTGAAAGTAGAAATTTTTAAATAAATTTCACTAGAATAATGGGCTACAAAATGATATTTCCATATCTATATAGATTTTAAACAACAGCTCCCAAAAGGAGGACAAAAACAATGCTCATCGGGCTCCCGAAAATAACATAAAATAGCCTGGAAACACCACACAACACTAATAATTTATCATAGAAGTATAACCATAACCCAATAAATATATTAAGATATATTTTAACATTAAAATGGCTGAAATATAGCATCAACCCAAACTGATATGAAAAACTCAACCGGAAACATCAAAATCTTACAAAAACAAACCCGAAAACTCACAAATCTGCACTATTCAGCACAAGGGAAAACTCCGCATGAGCTTACACATGGAATGGCCTAAAACTCTCATATTTATCCTTCCTATAAACCTGAAAAATCCCATCCTTGGGTCTCCTTCTCCATAGGTTTGGCAGCCTCTGAAGAACAACAACGCAATGAGCAAAAATCAAGTTCTAGAATGAGCCCGAAATGCCTCCAAACCCCTTTAAAAGAGGTCATAACCCTAAATCATGAAAAAGAGGGGTAAATAATACATATTTTAATAATAATTATCATTTATTAATCCATTGGTTTCCAAATATTAGCCCCCTTTTCCCAAAACTTCAGTTTTTGAGCCTGCCAGCCTTAGCAAAAGTTATTATTTTTAATTATTTGAAAAGGGGACATGACAAGTCCTCCCTCCAAAATATTTCTTGTCCTCAAGAAATGAAGGTTGGGATACTCAAGAATATGTTCTCCTTCCCAAGTTGCATCCTCCAATGGTAATCCTTTCCATTTGACCAAATACTCTGTGATACTCCTATTTCACAATCTTTTCTCTCTTGTATCCAAAACCTCTTCTTGTATCAAAACTAATTTCCCTTCATCATCAAGAGGTGGTAATTCTGTAGATACTATGTTTTTCTGGCCTAGAACCTTCTTCAGGAAAGAGACATGGAAAACATTATGTATTTTTTTGTTTGGTGGGAGCTCCAATTCATAAGCTACCTCTCCTACCTTCCAGATGATCTTATAAGACCCATAGAACCTTGGCTTGAGCTTCTCTTCCCCACTTCTATTCAAAGTGCTTTTTTTATATGGCTGCAACCTGACAAATACCAAATCTCCCACTTCAAAAGATCTTTTAGTCCTTTTCCTATCAGCGTACAACTTCTATTGGTTCTGTGCATGTTGTAGATTATCCTTGAGGGACCTTATTATGTCTTGGCTTTGCTTAATGAAATCACTTGTTGTAGGTACTCTGCTATCTAAAAGTACTAGATCAACAAAGGAAAGGGCATCATAACCATAAAAAGCATGAACAGGGGGCATACCAATAGACATGTGATGAGATGTATTGTAACAATACTCCCCTAGGTACAACCATTTCACCCAAGCATGTTGTTGATTTGAAACATAGTTCCTCAAATATCCCTCTATCCATTTATTAACTATCTTTGTTTGTCCATTTTTTTGAGGATGATAGCTAGTACTAGAAGTAAATTCATTTCCTACCAAATGAAAGAGCTCCTTCCAAAAAGAGCTAAGGAATCTACTATCCTGGTCACTGATAATAATTCTGCCACTTGTGATGCCTTGAAATCAGATGCGATGGGAAAGAAATGTGCATACTTAGTTAGTCTATCTACCACCACATATATGCAATCCTTACCTTGAGGCTTGGGCAATCCCGTGATGAAATCCATGGAAATACTTTCCTATTTTTGTTTAGGAATAGGAAGTGGCTCCAACAACCCTGCAGGAAAATTTTGCTCACTCTTGTTTTGTTGGCATACCATGCATTGCTTAATGTGTTTAAGGACATCATCTTTCATACCCTTCCATGCAAAGTGCTCTTGAAGTTGTCTATTTCCTTGATGACCAGCCAAAGGTGTGTCATGAAAGGCCCTCAATATCCTCTCCTAAGTTTTTGATCCTGACACTAAGAAGATCATGTTCTTGTAATAAATCAATTCATCAACAACCTTGTACCTATTATCATCCACTAACTTATCCAAGATCTTGGTGGCAAAGGAATCTTTAGCATACTCTAAAATTATGGAGACTTTCCAATTAGTAGAGATAGATGTTAAGGAACACAAAGTGGGCTTTCTTGAGAGAGCATCGACATCCACATTATTCTTTCCTTTCATGTATTCAATATCAAAATCATAAGCTTGTAATTTTCTTACCCATTTTTGTTGATGATCATTCAAGTCCCTTTGGTTCAAGAAGAACTTGAGGCTATTATGGTCTATCTTTACAATGAATCTCCCACATACCAAATATTGTCTAAACTTATGAAGCACATGCATGATTGCCAACATTTCCTTATCATAGATGGAGTAACCTTTCTCTGATTGATATAATTTTCTACTCTCAAATGCTATTGGGTGTCCCCTTTGAGTTAGGAAAGCCCCTATACCTTCTCCAGAAGCATCACATTCAACAACAAAAGGTAAAGAGAAATCTGGAATTGCGAGCATAGGGCATGAACTCATTACCTCCTTAAGCTTATCAAATGTTTTTTTTGCCTCTTCTGTCCAAATAAAAGCTCCTTTCTTTGTCAAATCAGTCAAGGGGGAAGCAAGCTGAGAAAATCCCTTGACAAATCTCCTATAGTAGCTACACAACTTGAAGAAACCTCTATCTGGTGGTAATCCCAGAGGCAAATCATTGAAAACTATACTGTTCTTATCAAGAATATCTTGAATTTCAAAATGGAAATTACCTTGATTCTTTGAAGAGCTTGTTGGGTGGATTATGATTCCTGCTGCCCATGCTACTTGTCCTCTTCAAAAATACATCTCCATCCTCTTTGTAGTGACCACCCTAGGTGCTCCATTTGATAAGCCTCTCAATAAGACTTCTTTCCCATTGGAATGAAATTTGAACTCCATAGTTCGATGGTTCATATAATAGCTTCCAATAGAGTGCAACCATTGAACACCCAATACAAGATTTGTTTCTCCAATGCCAACAACATAGAAGTCATCACATAGCTCATAATCTCCTATGGTCATCCTAAGTTGTTTCACCACCCGTGTGCAAGGCATTGTAAATCCATCAGCTACAGTAACATTGAATCCCTCAAAATCTTCTTCTTTAAGCCCTCTTTTCATGACAAATCCCTCATCAATAAAATTGTGAGTTGTGCCACTATCAAGAAGAATTGTCAACCTTTTCCCTACTAGTACCCCTTGAATTCAAAAGGGATGGTATCTTGGGACTCCTGATAATGCTGCTAAAGTGCCATCCTTGTTGATTTCTTTTTCTTTCACTTCTTCTTCCTCCTCCTTAGTGTCATGAAATTCCTCATGCTCATCTAAATCAGATTCTGATGCAACCTCAATATAATATACTTGACCTTTCCCCAAACATCTATGTCCTAGAACCCATGGCTCTCTACAAGTGAAACAAAGCTTTTTCCTTCGTAGTTCACTCCTAGTCTCTTCATCTACCTTCTTGTTTGCTGCATTTGTCACATTCTTTGGTGGTGGTGCTGGAAAAGTATTTTTCTAAAAATTTCCCTTATGTTGCCAAAAATTTGGGGTTTTTTGATTAGTGACTGGTTTCATAGGCACACAAGTTTCAAGCTGTAAACTTCTTTTGATAGCTTCCTGCAAGGTTGAGGGTGAGAAAGCCTTAACCAAACCCTTAATAGAATCTTCCAAAACATCAAGAAAAAGATAAATAATCCTCTTTTAACTCATATCAGATACCATAACAACCACTTTTTGAAACTCTTCTACATACTCATTAACTGATTTGGTTTGCCTCAACTTTGACAATTCTTTAAAATACCCTTCATCATCCTTGAGATCAAATCTATCTATCACTCTTTGACTAAAATCAGAAAATGTAGTTACCTGATCATGACCTTGAGTAGTCATTCCATGATACCACCAATCATAGGCTGCATCTTCCAAGTGTAGACTTGCAAATTGAACGACATCACTCTCCTTCATGGGGTTAAGTGTGAAGAAGGTCTGTAATTTTTGTAGCCATGCTCTAACTAAAATTTTATTTGTTCCATCAAAAGTAGGTGCTGTAAACTTGCTTATTTTATTTTTGAGCTCTCTTCCACTTATGTCATGCTCCCTCGTATACTCTTTCTTGTGCATCAAAGTGTTCATCATATCCACATATTCTCTAAAAGGAACCAAACTATGAAAGTCATCATCTAAGCCATCATAAGTAGCTCTTAATGCAACCAAGTTACCTGTAACCTCTTCCATAGGACTAAGGGCTGGATTTGGTACTGGTGGCTCTTCTGTAGGCAAGAAAATAGTTTTTTTTGATTTAGAGGGTGTGGGTTTCAAATTTCTTGTCTCTTTTGAAGTGCTCCCTTTCTCATTAGTAAATACAACTCCTTGCAGTTTTTCTGTAAATATCTGCAAAGCCTCTCTAGTTTTTGCCAAACTATCCACTATTTGCTTCTGAGTATTCTAGATGTCTTGGAAGAATTTCTTTTCCATCTCATCTGGGTCAGCCATACTTGTTCCTTCCTTTGATTTTGTACTTTTATTTTCAACTGGAGCTTTGATCAAAATTTCTTTATTCTTTTCTCGCTACAAATATCTCTTTTCTCTTTCACTTAGTTGCATACAAACTTCTACAAACCCTCAGACAGGCAAGATCATAGCTCTAATACCATTGAAATGTCCCCTTTCTGATTTTATATGATATTTAAAGCCTCTAATCAGATTTTAAAATCAAACAACCAATATTTCAAAAGATCAACCAATTTCCAATAAAATCCAAATCGAGTATGCCCGAAATAGTGCCAAAAACTTCACAGCTTCACATATTATTGATAAATATGAAAGTAGAAATTTTTAAAGAAATTTCACCAGAATAATGGCCTACAAAATGATATTTCCATATCTGTATAGAGTTTACACAACAACTCCCAAACGGAGGACAAAAATAATGCTCATCGGGCTCCCGAAAACAACATAAAATGGCCTGGAAACACCACACAACACTAATAATTTATCACAGAAGTATAACCACGACCCAAAAAATATATTAACCTCTATTTTAACATTAAAATTGCTTCAATATAGCAGAAACCCAAACTGATATGAAAAACTCAACCAAAAACATCAAAATCTTACAAAAACACACCAGAAAACTCATAAATTTGCACTATTCAGCACAAGGGAAAACTCCACATGAGCTTGCACATGGAATGGCCTAAAAATAAAATCCTTAGCCTTCCTAGAAACCTAAAAAATCCTGTCCTTGGGTCTCCTTCTCCATAGGTTTGGCAGCCTCTGAAGAACAATGCAATGAGCAAAAATCAAGTTCTAGAATGAGCCTGAAATGCCTCCAAACCCCTTTAAAAGAGGGCATAACCCTAAATCATGACCAAGAGGGGTCAATAATACATATTTTAATAATAATTATCATTTATTAATCCATTGGTTTCCAAAGATTAGCCCCCTTTTCCTGAAACTTCACTTTTTGAGCTTGCCAACCTTAGCAAAAGTTATTATTTTTAATTATTTGAAAAGGGGACATGACAATCAACCTCTCCCAAAAATAAATTACTTCCCAATGCAACAAAAACATCTCCTTATTTCCCAACTACAATAGACAACATTATATCATATGCAACAACAACATTCCCTCATCCCCCAAAAGCAACAAGCAACACCATATCATGCACAATAGTATGTCTCTACACCTCAGCAAAAATATCTTCCCCAACAACCATCACCCCAAAATTCATTCTAGTTTTCCTACCTAGCTAGGCAATCCCCCTATCCAATCCCACAATATCCACTATAGAATCATCCATACTCTCCTACGCCATAAGATCCTTTCCCAATGGGAGTACCCACTCCAACACCTATCAATATAGAATGGGAAGAAATGAAGAATTCTCTCAAGAAGCTTAGAGTTAGAATAAAGAGAAAGGATTTCAAATTTGAAGACATCTATCCCTATCCCTTTGACAGATCTATCAAAATAATCCCCTTCCCAAGCATTTTGAGACTCCCAAATTTGACAAATATTGGGGGAAGGGAGATCTAGTCAGCCACGTCAAAGAATTTTACATGGCATGTCAAGAGGTTGTATACAAAGATAATTTCCTCATGTGCCTCTTTCCCAAGAGATTAGGAGGGACAACCATTGAGTGGCTCTACAAAATACCTTATGGGACTATCACAATATTTGCAGAACTTTCTGAGAAGCTCGTCGCCCAATACACCCTTAATGTTGAAAATAAGCTATCCCTATTAGATCTAAGCAACTTGAAACAAAAAGGAGGAGAGAGCCTGGCTGATTACTTGAAAAGAGAGCTGATTATAGTGAATGTCATCCATGTTAAAGGACCAAATAGTTAGTATACAGTCACCACACATAGAGGCTGGATATCTGTCATTGGTGCTAATCCAATGCCTCCTCATAATGCATAGTACAACCTTCTAGAACACCTTGGGAACACACCTACCCAAATCTCCATCCTTGACCTTCTTTGTACCTCACCCATCCATCAAGAGATCCTTAACAAAGCTCTCCAAGAAGGGCGTACCCCCACATACATAAATACTATCCAATTTGAGAACCTTGTTGGACACCTATCGAAATCTTGTTCTCTTTCCATCAAACCTTATGATATACCATCCATCAAGATTTACCATAATCTCCCCCTCCACATCGATGTCATGGTCAGAGACTTTTCCATTAAAAGGGTCACTATGGATAATGGCTCAGTCCTAAATTTATGCACATTAAAGTTCATCCAGCAAGTGGTGTATATAGAGGCTGAAATATCACATGATGTCATCACTATCAAGGCCTACCATAACTTGGAGTGTACCTCAGAAGGTACCATTCTATTTTGGATCAAACTAGGCCCAGCAATTCAAGAAACCATCTTTCACATTTTTTATCTAGACTTTCCATATAACATCCTCCTCGATTGACCATGAATTCATTCCATTAAATCCATTCCATCCAATTATCACTAGTGCCTCAAATTCCCGCATTAAGGCATTAAAATCACCATCCATGAAGATCCCCAACCCTTAGCATACTACCATGTGTTGGAAGCATCATTTCCCCACTACACCCACTATTCTGGAATTGACACTGGCACTTTTGTTGCTAGCTCATCCTGATCCCACTGCGATCTAGAGATAATCCTATCCTCCACTCTCCTTTGTCAAGATCAACAACATGGACTATGGTGAGTACAACTTAAAAGATGTCTTTTTAGTAGGAGCCCTTCCACTTGATCCACATACTCAAGGGCTCTCCCAAGCCATCAAATAAAACTCCCTCAAGTGGATCCTAAAATCAAGCAACTGGGGCCATCAACATTCATTTCTCATAGAATCCTGAAAAATCAAGAGATGGACCCTAATATCAATAGGTGGTTGTACAAAGATCCTCCACCTCCTAACATTGAGCTCCTTGGATATTTCAAGGACAAATATCCCGCATCACAGAAATGTGCCACATAGCAGTGGAACTATCAAGGCAGTGGTCTAGGACTAGAATAAGGTGGAAATAAAGATTTGCTAAAAGCCTCACAAAATTAAACACATCAAGGCCATGTCTTTAATACCATTTTCCTCCATGTACAAGGACCCCATACCATAACTAGGAGAACTAATTCACCCAATGTTACCCTCTTGAACATACAAAATGACCTTGTGGAAATAGAAGATATCCTTGAAGAGGAAGAAGATAAATCCTATGATGATATCATTGAGGATGAATCCTTCCTGAGAAATTATGTCCTTCACCAACTCATCATTAACTTCATCAAAAACCCCGTCATCCATCCCAAACTCATAAATAGGGATCAACCAAGCATAACACACATTGATGAGTTCCAAAGAACAAAGGAACCCCTAAGATTTATGGGAGCATCAGAGTAGTAGTAAGATCAAGGACAAGAATCAACTCATGTCTACAAGAGAAACCCTAAGGGATACTTCATGGAAGAGGAATTATTTAGCCACAAAATTGAAAATAAAAAAGAAAAGAATGAGTCCTTTTGTGAAAACCATTCTGGGGCACATTCTCACTCCAAAAAAGTAAAAATAAAGGGTGTATCATCTGGTGAAAAGGTGCTAGAAGATGAAGACTTGCCTCTTCCTCCCATCCAAGACTATAGACCAGAGCATTCCTCAATCGTCATCAAGGAAATCAAGCCAGTCAACTTAGGAACTTAAGAATACCCAAGGATCACATACATTGCAGCATCCCTAACAAAGGAGAAGAACTAGCTTTCACAACACTTCTCTGAGAGGCAATTATCAATTTTTCATCTTCATATGCCAACATGCATGGGCTTGATCCAAATATAGTTGTCCATCATCTTGCAGTAGACCCAAACACAAATCCATTAAAGAAAAAACTTTGCAAGATGCATCCAAAGGTAGCCCTCCTGGAAAAAATAGAACTTGAGAAGCTCTTACAAGAAAAGATCATCCGATCCATTGACTATTTAGAGTGGATCTCAAATATGGTGCCAGTCACTAAGCCATCAAGAGAGATCAAAATTTGCATAGACTTCAGAGAATTGAATAAATAATGTGCAAAGGATGATTTCCCCTTACCAAAAATTGACATGATTGTTGCTCTCACAATAGGCCATGAATGTAATCACTCATCCATGGATTATCAAGATATAATCAAATCCATATAGTAGAAGAAGACCACACAAGACAACATTCACCACACCATGGGGCACCTTCTTCTATAATATGATTCCATTTGGGTTAAATAATGTAGGAGCTACATATCAACATGCAATGACAACAATCTTCCATGATATGATACATAAAATCCTTGAAGACTACGTGGATGATATCCTTGACAAATCAAAGACATGGTTGGAACACCTCAATATCCTTGAGGGTGTGTCACATTTGGAAAATTTTTGGGATTCATTGTATCATAGAGTGACATAGAGATTGACCTTAATAAAGTCAAAGCCATCACATAAATTCCTCCTCCCCAAACACTCAAGAAGCTTAGGAGCCTACAAGGTAAACTAAAATCAATGCATTGGTTCATATCACAGCTAGCAAATAAGTGTTTTCCCTTCACACATCTACTTTGCAAAGACACCAACTTTAAATGGGATCCAATATTTGAAAAAGTTTTGAGAAGATAAAATAATATCTAGCAAACTCTCCTATTCTTGTACTTCTAGTCCCAGGATGGCCTCTAATATTATACATCTCAACAACTACTACAACACTGGGGGCACTATTAGCACATCTTGATGACAATAGAAAAGAAAGAGCTATCTACTATATCATTTGCATGCTTCTCGGCTATGAGCTCAAATACTCACCCATGTAGAAGGCATGCTTCATAGTGGTCTTCACCACTCAAACGATTTGACACTATATGCTTAGCCACACCATCAAGCTCATCTCCAAGGTAGACCCACTTAAGTACCTGCTATCAAGGACAACACTAACATGTTGAATGGAAAAATGGGTCATGTTGCTAAGTGAATTTCACATCCAATATGTTGATAGAAAATCAATAAAGGGGAAAGTCATTGCATACCAGTTAGCTAAAGCACCCCTAGTAGATGCATATCCACTGATTATGGAATTTCCTGATGAACATCTTTGCATGATCGACGAACAAGTAACATGGAAGATATACTTTTATGGCTCCTACACATCACATGCATCAGGTGCAAGAATCCTATTTGTCACCCCTCAAGGTGACTACATCCCCAAATCATTCAAATCAGGATTCCCTTGCACTAACAACATTGCAAAATATGAGGCACTCAACTCTGACATCAAAATAGCTAGCCAATGGAACATCATAGAACTTCAAGTGTTCAAAGATTCATAGCTAATCATTAAGAAAGTCCTAAAGAAATTCCAAACCAAGGATGACAAGCTTCTACCCTACAAGGCATTGGTTGATAGATTGAAAGAGAACTTCCTGAGTCTACAATTCATGCAAATACCCCGGCTAAAAAAAAAAGTTGTTGATGCAATGAAAAATATCGGGTCCTTGCTAGAGATCCCTCAAGATTCATTGCAGTTTGAATTCTTAGTCAAGAAGCTTCACACGCCTACT
The DNA here is from genome assembly GCA_027943335.1 of Chamaecyparis obtusa. Taxonomy (NCBI): domain Eukaryota; kingdom Viridiplantae; phylum Streptophyta; class Pinopsida; order Cupressales; family Cupressaceae; genus Chamaecyparis; species Chamaecyparis obtusa. The sequence goes on from BSBK01010280.1 coordinate 73,485, forward strand.
AATGAGAATGTTGTTTTTGAAATGGTGTGCACCTTAGTTGATCCTTAGTTCCCATGGTACCATGACATTCATGCTTACCTTAAATATGGTATCATATCCCCCCATCTAACAAACACTTAATGCCAAAACCTTATTTGCAGAGCTTCATGCTACACTCTTGTAGCTAACACCATTTATCATGGTGGATATCACAACATCCTCTCTAGGTGTTTAAATTCAAACAAGGCCGTCATGGATTTACAAGAGGTTCACACTGGAATTTTTGGTGCCCACACAAGTTTCATGGTCCTCTCAAAGTAGCTACTCAGAGTCGGGTATTATTGGCCAGCAATGGAGCATGATGCCTATGAATTTGTAAAGAATTCCTACCATGTCAGAAGCATACCAATCTGATTCATTCTCAAGCACAAGGCTTGCAACCCATTGTGCCACCTTGGCCCTTTTCATGTTTGAGCTTCGACCTCATTGGCTTAATCACTCCATTTTCCTTAGATATAGAAAAATATATCATAACTACCACTCAATATTTCACAAAGTGGGTTGAAGCAATTCTGCTCATCCTAACTATAGGCATTTAGATATCCAGGTTCATCCTCTACTATATCATTTTCCAGTTCGGTATCCCCTCCACCATATTCAATATCATGGCACACCCTTTGAAAATTAGCATGTAGATGATCTATGTTCTAGATTCTACATCCATCACCATTTCTCTAGCCCATACTCTTCCCTCAAGGAAACAACCAAGCTGAGGCAACCAATAAAACTATCCTCAAAATCCTCAAGAAGGTTGTCAATCATTCTAGTTGTGACTGGCACCTCCAAATGAACCCCACCCTCTAGGCCTATCGAACCTCCTTCTCCACTCCTAGAGAAACCACCCCATACTCCCTTGTATATGGTGTTGAACTCATCTTACCAATCAAGGTTGAGAAACTATCATTGCGCGTATCCATGTAGAACTATACCACTGATGAAGACTATCACGTGGCACGCCTCACAAAACTAGACCTACTAGATGAAAAGAGGCAACAAGCATATGATCACATGGTTGTATACCATAATCAACTCAAAAGGAGCTACAAAAAAAAGGTTCATCCTAGACAACTCCAAGTAGGAGATATGGTCCTGAATGAAAATCAGAAAGTATAAGAAAATCAAGAGAATAAAGGCAAGTTTGAACCGACTTGGCTGGGTCCTTATGTTGTCATAATGTATTTTGGCTTTGGAACATATGAGTTATCAAAACTAGAAGGAGATCCAATGAATGATCCTATTAATATCATACATCTCAAGTAGTTCTATGCTTGAACCATATCCTATATATCCAAAAAATCCATAAAAAATGGAAAATCCCCAAAAAATACAAGAAAAAATCAAAAAATGAAAAAGTAAAGAGAAATAATCATCCAATGGTGAAAACTTAGAAATCCAAGTGCCTTGCACAAGTATGTTGGTGAAAACCTAGAAGCATGCACCATACATAGAGGATCAAACCATCATCTATCAAACTTCCATCCCTCCATCTCCTTAACCCACTCCTCATCCCTTCCTCCTACATCCCCACCACCAGCCCACAATCCCAAGTTGTTCTATTCTCCAACACCTATGCATTACAACACTAAGTTTTTATAGCCAATCATGAGCTTCCTATGTATAAGTTGTTATCCTACATCTTGATCTTTGTATATATCATTGGCATCCTATTTATCCATCCCAATCCCTAAGCTTCTGTAAATATTTATTGTATATTGATCCTCTTCCTTGTACTATATCATCACGTCTTATTGTACATATCCTCGTCTATCCTACAACAACTATGATCATTTGTGATGACCTACAACTAATTGAATATCTAGATGAACTGAAGGAACAATGATTAGAGATCACCGAGATATTAAAGTAATATGTAAGATGATTAAATCAGTCAATATGTTGTGATTGATGTCAACTAGTTTTGACTATACTTATCATGATATTTACAAACATCTGAATATTTGTAGAAGGAAGAAATGGTGAAGAAATGAGATATATACATAAGAAAAAGATGGATATGATAGATAGGGATAAGGTATACATTAGGTAACTTATTGATGAGTCTATGGATTTATATTGATGACTTGAGCATGTTACATTATTCCATTATGAAGAAGAAATTTGAATTGAATAAGTTAATGTGGTTGGTAATTGATGAATTATGTATACACCGAGTTAGTGTAGTGTATATCGAGTGATAATAATAATCGATTTAGTTATCACGGATGCATTCAATATTAATCGAGTATGGATGAAAACATTAAATGCTAAGAACAACTGACTAAAATTGATGAGCTATAAATTGTTATGATTTTGAGGTTACAAATGAAGTTAGTTATAAGATCCATGGATGACATAATTCAAAGATGATCTAAAGGATGAAATTGAAATGTGTTATGGAAACATCTTCCGAGGAAGGTTTAAGCGGCAAAATGAATGAAGGAGATTAAGAGGAAAAATCTGATGGCTGATATGAAAATGATTTACTTGTCTATTTAAGAGACATGAGTTTCATTATTAAAACATGCCTGATGAATATAGACTACATAAGATTTTGCATGAAGAATTTATTCATGCATTCTTGATCAAACTGGTTACAGACGGGACTGAGCTGCAAGCATTACCGAGCATGAGAGAATTATTCACTGAGTAAAGTAAGTTGGGGAAATATTTAAGAAGTGAATTGATTAATGGGGTAAGTGCACAAAGATGGGAGACCAAAAAGGGGGTATAAGATGCCACTTTTTTTCTGAAATCAAAAAACTCCAAACTTCAACAAGAAATTGAAGATAGTTAGACTCAAAATTTTAAGATGTGACAAAAACAAGAGTTGCAATACTCTCAATCTAGTTCCTAAACTACTAACTTATTTTGAAAATGGTGCAGATTAAGGCCCTCAAAAAGGGGGAGCACAAAAAGTGGTCCTATTTTTTATCAAAAAACATAACATAGCATCTGGTGTGCTCCCCCTAAAATGTTAACTTTTTTTTTGAATTTTTTTAATTGCTCTAGTGAGAAGTTAGCTAAACCACATAGTTTATCCCCAAATTGTTTGGTAATTTTTTTATGAATGTATAATTTTTTATGAATTTACGAAGTGCACACATCCTGAAAATATGAAATTTCTATGTACTCCCCCTAGAAATCATTTAAAACTAATCAAAAATCAAATTTTCTTTTTTTTTAAAAGTGTGTAGAATGGAGTCTAGTTTCTAAAGATGTAACTTGTTGCAAAATGCGATGAACGAGCCAAAATCTATGCCCAAAATACTACATGTTGGTTTTTTACAAAAAATGGATAGACACACAAAAAAAATTAGAGTTGAAAAACTTAACATAGTCAAAATTCAAAATAAATTATATGCTTAGATAGCTAACAAAGAGATCTACAATATCATGTCATCTGATTTTTACGTTCTTGAGCCATGAGTAAACCTAATGAGGAGCACACAAAAAAATATGTCATTTTTTTGTATGTCTACTGGAAAACACGTCTCAGGCCTATTTCAATCGTCTAAGCCTTTGTGTTGGATCTCAAAGGAAAATCCAAGCCTTAGGATTGGTAAATTCCAATGCCTTACAAAGCACACATGCCGTATAGGGTGAGCGCACTATTTAAATCTATGACATTCATATGACATGCAACCTTTGAAAGTCATAGATTTCAATAGTGTGCTCGCCCTATAGGGTGTGCACCCTATTTAAGATATAGATTTAAATAGTGATGAGAAATAGTCTGAGTGAGAGGAAGAGAGAGATAAAAGGATAGAGAGAGATAAATAGAGAGAGAGAGAGAGAGCACTCTCTCTCTCTCTCCCTCCCCCATACTCTATCTCTCTCTCTCTACACCTTCCTATCCTCTATATTTTCCCTTCTTACCATCTTTCACCCCTTCTCTCTCTCTCAGACACGCACATATTCTCTCTCCCACCTTCCTACCCTCTATATTCCTTCTTACTATCTTTCACCCCCTCTCTCTCTCATACACACATACTCTCTCTCCCACCTTACTACCTGTATGGTGAAAATATGACCACACTTCTATGAATCCTTACATGCAAGAAAACTCAAGAATGAGCCCTCACAAATCGATCCATAGCTCTTTATGCATGGAGTTGCAAGATTTGTAAAATTGCTCTCAGCTAGAGCTATAAACTCATGACCTTGCTAGTCAACCACACAATGAGAGATTCCAAATGAATGCAATGCAATGAAAAATAATCTAAGATGAGCATGCAAGTATGCAAATTATGCTATGAAAATAAAAATGAAAGAGTTACAAACCCTCTAATTAGACTATGTGAGATTAATCTAAAACATGAAAGGAAATGATACCATGATGATTCAACTATGATGCAAGCTAGGATGTGATGTAGATGCAAGATGAATGTCAATGATGCTCCAAATCTTCAAAACTTAATGCAATAATGTCTCCAAAAGCTTCAAGATGACTTAGACAACCTGTAGCATAACAACAGCATAAAATTCAAGTGTATGCAAAATGAAGAAGAGAGCTCTTCTTTTATAGGAAGTGAAAAGGAATGGACCATTGTGATTAAGAGACAAAAGACTTAATCAACGATGGAGAAAAATAGAAGCTTGATCCTTCTGCACAAATATCTTCCAATAAGAAAATTAGAAGTATTTACTTTATGTTGAGCATTTACTTTATGTCCATGTGAGACAAAAAGTACTTTTCTTTTATTTTTTATTTTATTTTTCTTTATAAATAAGAATTAAATGCTTTATTTGTGCAACATAGGATAAGAAGAAAAGTGGAGATTTTTTATTTAAATAAAAGGGGAGGAAATTTTTTTAATTAAATAAAGGCTTAGGATAAAGTGATTTTATTATTTAATTAAAATAGATTTTTAATTAATTAAAAGGGAGCATGTTCTCTTAATTAAATAAGATTTTTATTTTTTTCTCTTTTAAATTAAATAAGGCTCAAACCTTAAGAAATATTGAATTGATTATGATTTGATCAAAGAAATTGATATAATTGATATTGTTGATTTTTTAAAATATTGATTCAGGGAGTTGATAAATTGCTGAATGGGGGCCCAAAGTCTAGGCGACCATTTTAGGGTGCATACATTTGCCCCTCTTTGACTAATGTGTGATTGATCTGGGAACACATGCAGTCAAAGAAGAATTGAAATGTGAGATCGATTTGGGATCACAAAACAACCTAGATGTGTGTTCATTTTGGGAACACATCAGGACAAAAATAAGCAAAAGCTGAAAGACAAGACCAACATCGTCACTGCTAGGTGCAAATCAAGCCTTAGACAAAACTATCGCCATCGCTGCTAGGCAATAATCAAGTCTAAAAAATAGGAGATAAAAATTGAAAGACAAAATCACCACCATCGCTGCTAGGTGATAATCAAGTCTAAAAATAAGAATCTCAAGCTGAGCTGAATGATAAAGCTGAATCAAAGATTAAAGCTGATAGGTACTGCCCCCTCGGAATCGAAATTGAAATCAGATACAGGAGAACAACAAATTGATAAACTTGATCAAGTCACAATAAATCATAATCGAAGGATAGAGCATGATAAGATAACCATCAAACAGTGAAGATATGCCCCAGGTTCACTAGGTTTGACTAGAAAAGATATAGGAGAAAAATTAAGTCAAACCTTAGAAAGAGGAAGCGAAAGGGGTGAATGAAAGACTAGAAGTTTGAAAGACATGGAAAGGAAGAAATTCCATCAAAGATCGAAGAATTATGCCTCAAAAAGTCAGTCAACTGCATAGAAGAATGTGACTTGGATTTTGATTTTGAGTTAAAAAATGGATAGAAAATGATGTGATATGAAAGACTAGAAATGAAAGATATAATCAAGAAGAATAAAAAAATGAGCACAGTTGACCAACTAGTCCATAGATGATAAAAATGAGAGCTCTCTCCATATGCAAGATGCAAAAACTAAACTATGATAAACCTAAGAATGTAAGCTACTATGAAAGTGGTTGACTTGCAAGGTCACAATGCCTATATACATCTAATTATCATCATCGAGCGTTATTGGTAGCGTCACAAGATCATACAATACACACTAGTATGACTATGTGAATCTGAATATGATCTATATTAGATAGAATGTGGAAATCTCACCTAGGCATCAAAGACATGGAGGTCAAGATGACTAATGTAGTGAGATTATGCTTGTATCAAGACACATGAAAGTCAGGATAACTAGAAGTATGCACTCGCAAAATAGTCAAGGATAATACCTTGTCAATCCATAGTGTCAAGTAAGACCAGCATAAATGCTCATGACAGGTAGGACCAACAAAATATACCCACAAGCAGATAAAGAAATAAAACATGTTCCCATACCCTTAGTCTTCTAGCTATGCATCATCGAAAACTTCTCAGGGAGAGACCACTCATCAAAGAAATCCTCATAGACAGCACACAAAGAAAAATAAAGTCAACATATCTCAAGTGAGTTGATTGTTTAAGTGTGTGTGTGTTGGTCATAGAGTCAGACTTTGAGTATCACATCTGCAAATGAGCAACGTTGCATCAAACTTAGACTATTGGGTAAGACATCTAATAAGTGTTGAGAAACACTCGATGCAAGAGTAGTGTTGAAAAACACTGTTTGGGGTGGTGTTGAAAAACACCTGTTGTGAAATGCCCCAAGAGACAAACACACCTAAAGGACCAATGCTAACAGTTATGCCCCCTAAACAAAGATAAAGATCAATTCTAGACCAAGTCAAATAAGGTCAAGGCATGATGGAGAAAGGTTCGGTGTCAAGGATGCATGCTAACAAATAGGGGTGCAAAGGCCTCTAGTAGTGCCTATTTCTAGGTTTTCACCACTTGAATTTTTATTACAATTTCTCTTTTTTCATTTTTTTTGTATTTTTTCTACCAAGGCGCTTGTTACCAAGTTTTCAACAAGGCACTTTTTCTATTTTTTTTGAATTTTTGAATTTTTAAATTTTTTTATATTTTTTCAAGACTTTTTATGGTTTTTAGGACTTTTTTCAGCATCAAATATCAATTTTTTTTTGGTATTTTTTCAGGACTATATAAATATGTACAAAGGATACCCCCAGATAGAACGGGCATCAAACTCTTTAACCAAGATCACATCGTGCAGTCCCAAAATGTGGCAAGGTGAGGGAAAAGATGAATGAGCAAGCTGGTGGAAGAGATGGAGGAAAGAAGAATGAAGGCGAATGGAGGGAAGAAATCCTCAAGATCAAACTCTTCAAGAGTACCCAAGCTAGGGAAAAAAAATGTCATGAAAAGCATATTTGGACAAGCAATGAAAGGCTAGCATAGGATAAGTCACAAAAGCATAATGCAAAAGAAGGAAAGGATGCAGTCCAAAGAGGGTAGACATGTCAAGAGACTTCATAGCATCATATTTTACTATTTTTATTAGATCAAGACCAAAGGGGAAAAGGATAGCGACAGGCTAGAATGAATGAAGAAAAATAAATATAAAGGCTAAACATGAATGTAATGAAAGAAAGATAATCATAAGATAGCTCACAAGATAGCCAAATGTTCGCATATAGGTCAACATTTTCAAGATCAAAGAGAGAAGATGGAATGGATGAAACATGTAGAAGAACTACGCATGATGCCTGATTACCAGGTTTTTATCATGGTACTTATCCAAGGTGCCACAAGGGAGTGGTTTTCACCATAGGATGAATTAATTTCTCTTTACTTTTGCTACCAAGGTGCCTGTTTCTAGGTTTTCACCATGGCACATTTTTAATTTTTTTCTTTTTTTCTTTTTTCTATTTTTTTTGAATTTTTTTTTTTTTTCATTTTTCTATTTTTTGGAAGAAGGCAAGCTTTTTAGATAATACTCCTTGAAAGGATAAACCATGATATACCAAGGATTCAAAATAATATACTCAAAGATGCTGATAGGAAAAGGAAAATGAAAGAGAAAAAAGGAGGATAAGGTTTTATGTAAAGCGAGTGAGGTTGGAAGATATGAGGAATAGGCAAATGAAGAAAAAGGATAGAAGGTAGAAGGATAATGAATGGAAGGATTGTGAAAGGTTAGATGGAAAGGAAAGCAAGATCAACATCAACACACACCTTGAAGGGTGGTGAGAGGATGAAGGAAATGTGAATGAAGGAATACAAGAAGGAATATGGTGAATGTTTAGTAGAGGTTGCAGTTTAGGCGCATGGAATGGAAGAATGTTTTTGGAAGAAGATGAAGTGGAAGCCTTTGGAAGCTTGAATGTCAACTTCACTTTTTGTTCAACATTAGACTCTTTCAAGAGAGACTTTGGAATCCATATAGTCTTAGGCTTTTTATTTCCTTTTGATGTCTTAGAGAGAATATCTTGAATGATGGATTTTGGAACCCATACTTGTCTTGTAGTTTTCTTCTTAGATATCTCTTTTGACTTTATGCCTCCATGTCGATTAGGGGAGACATGGTGATCTTTTTTTTATGGATTCTTGTATTTTTTCTTTTTCTTGTATTGAACATTCAAGTTACTTCCAAAAGACTTGGGACTTGTGGAAGAAGGAAGATATGACTGGTTTAGATGGGTGAATGGATGAAAAGGATTCAAGGGTATGCATCTGTGTTGATCTTATAGACAGATAGGAGATGGAGGGACGTAAGGACCCAAGATGGATGACAAATTAAGAGAGTTAGGAGGGGAAAGTGAAGGGACATAAGGGCCCAAGATGGAAGGAAGACATGAAGCCCTTAGTATTGGTGGAGGAGGTCCAAGGATAGATGTGGAAGATGAAAAAGGATAATCAATAAGTTCATCAACATCTATATGACAACCAAGGACATCAGCATCTTTAGAATGAGCATTAGGATTTTCAATAGGATTGTGCACATCTTGAATAGGAGCAACTTCATTGATAGAATCGTTCAAAGCTTGCGAAGACTTAGGAAGAGTAGAAAGCAGAAGTGAACATGAAATGGTAGAACAAGAAGATGGAAGACTTTGATCTTGACAAGGATCTTTGGATAGCACAAGCATAGAATTTTTCTCTTGATTTTCAATAGGCTTTACATCAGAAGTAACAACACCATTTTTAATAACCTTAATGGAAGTATCATATTTAGAAAGCGCAAGTGTAGTAAGGTTATTTTGTTTATCAATAAGCTCAATGATGTAAGTAGTAGCTTGATCTTGCTTAGGAGATGGTGGAATGAATGCGGAAGAGCATAAAGGATCGAAAGAACCATGAAATGGATGAGAGATATTATAAATAGGATTGGATGACATGGAGAGTTCTTGATCTTGATATTTCTTTATGTTCTTTTTTTATCCATTTTTAGACTCCTCTTGACATAGAGCTGCTTCTAAGGACAAGGAAGCAGGTTGGAATTGTATGAAAGACTTTGGAAGAGATAGTGAAAGACTAGCTAAAGTAGGCATTATAGCGCATGAAGTCTTAGGCTCTCTAGATGTAGCATTATTGGAAGTATTTGCAGCCAAGTGAAGGTTAGCTTGAGTTTCTTTAAGAGGTAGCCCTTGAGGATAACTATAGGGAACCGCATGAAAAGCCTTAGGATCTTTGTTGGATGAAAGATTTATGAAAGATTTGAAAGACTCAGAAGCTTTAGGAAGTGTGTAGGTATTGGAGGAAGTAGAGGATGGAAGGGAACCATCACAAGACAAAGGTTCAACATTAATATGATCTTACTTGAGAGCACAACCTTTATTTTTAGCATGAGAACTTTTAGAGGAGAGATTCTTTTGATGTTTGAAATCAGCGTGGTAGATTTTCTCTTCCTCAGTAGGAATATTGTATTGTTCACAAAAATCATCAAAGAATTCTTCAAATTTAGAGTCATATGGATCACCATCATAGTCTACCCAATACGACTCCCCCTTAGAAATCACAAGTGTACCACGAGGATGATGCTTAGGAATAGAAGTTTCATGGGCATCACTACATTGTCCATCATCATAGTCATCATAGGTAGGGGTGTCACTCTTTGTGGAAGAGACATCATAAGGACTATCACGTTGCTCTTTATGGTATGTCTTCTAAAGAGAAGTAAGACTCTTGGGAGAAGTAGAAGAAGATTGAGATCGTGAAGAAGAGGAAATTGAAAACTTAGTGGAAGAAAAAGACTTGGATAATGAAGAATGCAAATAATGTTTAGAAGAGTCATGGTAAGATTTGGAAGATGAGGAAGAATGAGAAAACTTAGATGATAAAGAATGTTTAGAAGAAGGAGGTTGTGATATGATCATGTCTATGATCCTAGCAAAGGCATCTGATTCAATTGATTTTTCTTTTATTTTTGTCATAAATTCATCACTTATGAAAATTTTGGAGGAACAACACTTTTCGAATACATCAATGAGCTCAAGATCATCTATTCTTAATAAAGGTTCCAAAACTAGATAGTCAAGATTCATGGTTATAGAAGAGAAGGAATCAAGCATGGAAGAAATGAATAGATGAATAGAAGAAGGTAGACTAGAAAATAAGAGGAAAAGAATCAAGAAGAAGAGGAAGAAGAATTTCCCATGGGAATAGAAGACTTCAGAAGAACATGGGAAATGGAGAAGGAAGAAGAAAACTAAGAGTCATGTTATGCAATTGATACCATAACGTTCATTGAGATGTTGAGCAACATGACAGCACCTAGGATCTGAGATCTGGACTAACCAAGGAAGACCAAGCTTCTAAGGAGAACCCACTATAGTAGGATGGAACTCAGTTTCAGTATTCCAATTATATTTTTCAAAAGATTTCACAATGATGATCAAGCACATAGAACAACAACCAGGGAATTCAAGCAAACAGTCTTCAAGCAATGGGCAAGGGACAAAGCAACCTTGCGCATAAATAGAGATAATGACTTAGTATTTTCTACTCCTTAAGGATTCTACTTGTGTATGTTCTTGAGAATGTTTTAGCAGACACTTAGAACACAACAACACCCTATCAAGCTGTCTACAAGGATATACATGACTTTTCTAAGGATTTCTTGATATACACAAGGTACGTGAGGCCCAAATCCATAGATGAGAAGAATCTAAAATCACACAACCGGGGGGAGACGGTAACTCAAATCTCCTCCTTCACTTCTCAAAGGTATAAAGTTCTTTGAGGCTTAGTCAAGAGTGATATTAAACTCAATTCTCAAGAGAGGTGTCTTTCAATTCACCACCCTCTATTTATACTCCATCAGAACACGGGAGTTAAAGTCATCCCTTGAGGTGGTGTGTCCCCAAGCAGGCCTTCTAGAAATAAAAATTAAGTAATTCACTATCAAAAGTATTTAGAGCACTAAAGGTGGAACACTTAACTCTTCAAGTAAATATGAAGTGAGTCCAAAAGTGGGACACTTAACCCTTCAAGTGAATGCGAAGCGAGCCCAAAAGTGGAACATTTAACCATTTAAGATAATGTGAAGCGAGTCCAAAAAGTGGAACACTTAACCCTTCACACCAACTCAAAGTGAGTTCAAAAGTGGAACATTTAACTCTTCACACCA